>JAQZBX010035038.1:0-24745 GCA_029593785.1 Cabassous unicinctus
TTTTCGGACTTTGGGGGTTGTCCTGAGTGGTGAAGCAGCGACGAATGTAGGCCATTTTCCATCAGAATATACCATGCAGAACTGGGTGGGAGAGAGTGTGGCCTGTGATGTGAACTGTGGTCTATGCTCGGTGGCAAGGCCCCAGGATGTGTATATCCATTGCGGGTGTAGTACCACGTGGATGGGGAATGGTTGTGTGAGGGGTTGTTGGGGGTGTGGGCTGTGGGGAGCATGGGAATCCCTGTAGTTTCTGAGTAATATTTGGGTAATCTAGGCACCTTTATAAAATGTATACATATATATATAACAAATAACATTTATGTAAACAAATGCACATATATGCATATGTATTATATATCATTTTACAAATAAAAACAAAAACAAAAACAAAAAACCCTGGTATAGAAGAAGCCTGGATTGTCAGAAAACCTGAAGCCGAATCCGGCTTACATTATTTGTGTGACTCAGGCACAGACCTTAATCATTCTGAGCTTGTTTCTTAATACGTAAAATAGGACTGTAATAATTTCCCCTGTATACTTCACAGAAAAACTAATGAGGAAACTGTGAAGTACTATATTTGTGTGAGGAATGTCTAAAAGATTGTGTATTGAATCCCTCTGATGTGAGAAGTGAAAGACATTTATTATTGTAGGATTCAAGGCATTATCCATCTATTTCAGAAAGATTATTTACATACCTGTTTGGTGCAAGAAAAATAATTATTATACTGGTGGGCAGTCATTATTATAAGCATTCCTGTGCCATAGTTAAAATAAATGACACTTTCATTCAGCACATACTTATCAAACAACTACTAGGTGTTCTAGGTCCTTGGGGTACGTCAGTGAAAAAATAAGATGAACATCTCCATCTGCATGGAACTTTCGGGGGTTGGGGTGCTGGAGAATGACATATAAAAAATTTTCTAGTTCTAGTGGGGGGGAGAAAGACGAAAGACACTAAATATAAAAATAACATGTGGTATGGAAAAAGAGAAGGTTTAGAGGTATTGAACCTGGGGTTGCAGCCTTAAATGAGGTAGCTCAGGTAGGCCTTGCTGAGAAGATGACCCTGAGCAAAGGCTTGGAGGAGATGAGATAGTTCTGCAGATTCTGGGGGAGCAGTTCAGGCAGAGGCCTTCAGGTGTGGAAGGACTGGGTGGGAGGGTGGCGAAGAGCCCAGTGTGGCTGGAGCAGGGAGCGCAAGGGAAGAGGCACCGGCGATGAGGTCAGAGGCAGGCAGATCAGGTAGGGGATTGATAGCCTTAAGAAGGACTTTTCTCTGAAAGGCTGAGTCCTTCAAGGGTTCTGAGCAGAAGAGGGACATGACTTAGGTTTTCTGTTTATATGTTTAAGTGTTTGTCATATTGTATAATGTACTAATGTATTCTGTTTGAAATTAAAATGAAAGAAATAGCATTTCTACAGATTAAACAGTGCCTACAGATTACTTTTGTGTTTTTTTCTCTTTTTATTAAATCTAAGAAAAAAAAGTTTATATATAGATATATATTTACCACCCCCCCCACCCCCCACCCCCAGATGGCTACCTCGTTGTCTTCTCGTCTTCTTTAGGCGGCACTGGGAAAGAAACCCAGGACCTCCTGTGTGGGAGGCAGGCGCCCAACTCCTTGAGCCATATGCACTCCCCTAGCTTCACTTTTTGAAATATTAGCTCTGTGGTGTTAGCCTGAGTGATTCAGATAGCCCATCCACACAGCCCTGAGCATCAGAAGGACCTTTGTGGGAAAGTTCTTAATCCCTATAAAGAAGTCCTGTGAGGTTCCTGGGCCTGAACTTCCCTCTTTAGAACCTCTCTGGAGAAAACTTTGAATTTCCCAATTAGAATTATAGACCAGACCCAGACTTCATAGGAGGTGGCCAAGGTCCTATGTGCAAGTCCCTGGGTGACATGCGAACTGTAGGATTTTTTAAATGCCATTGGATTAAAGGTTGTAGTGAGTTGCATGGTGAGCCCCAAAAAGATATGTCCATGTCCTAATCCCTGGGGCCTGTGAATGTGACCTTATTTGGAAAATAGGGTGTTTGAAGATGTATTCAACTAAGTATTAAGGTAAAGTCATCCGAGAATATCCAGGTGGGCCCTAAATCCAATGAAAACTGACCTTATAAGAGACAGTTGTTTTAAGACACCAAGTTTATGGTCATGTGTTACAACAGTCCTAGGAAACATACAGAGGTTCAGGCAATTTATGTAAAATATGTTTGAGATGTAACTCTGTAGATGTTTTACTTGGGAATGTGCTTAGACATATGTCCAGGAGGCAAAACATAGACCAGCAAAGATATACGAAAGTAACAGGAGATTTGGTTGAAATGTGCAATTGTAGTCATCTCCTTTTGCCTGTGAGAAGGAAATGGCCATATTATGGTGAAAATAGACTCAATAGAGTTTGGAGGAAGGTGGAGTCAATGAGGAGTCAAGCCTTCTGGCTTGGACAACTGGGCCAATGTTATTAACCCTCAAAAGGAAGATAGAAGCAGCTGCCACTTTGGGTGGCTAATGCAACTTTGACTCTAAGAGTCCTCTATGCATTTGGGAACCAAGGAAAGAAATTAAATCTGACTTCTTGAATAGTTTCATGGTGTCACCAACAAACCATACTAAGCCAACAACAGCAAGATGGCATCAGCCACATTGAGCTCTAGTCCCCCTGCTGGGATTGAAGAGATGCTCAGCACATCCCACCACCAGGAGGGTGATGATGTGGTGAACAGTCCAAGGTGAGCTGTTTTCTTGATTATGGGCTCTTTGAGGATAGACGCTGGGTCTTTTTCATTCTTGTATGTACTACGCCCAGAGTAGGGCCTACTATGGATGCTAAGCTGAACTGAATTGGGGCCCTTTATAAGGATTGGCAATAGGAAACTGTAAATAAATAGAATAACAGGGAGGAGATGCTTTTTGTGCTTGGGAGTTTTGGGGTGCCCTTGAGGCTTTTGTATACGGAAAATATTATTTGGATGTTTATTTTGGAATAAACAATTGATATTAAATTTATTACAGCTACACATTCATAAACCTAGTTTTTCTTTAAGCACACAAATCTAAAACTATATTTTTACCTCTGGCCCATTTTAGCCATCACTTTGAAGGAGACAGTATAATAATATTGTTTCATTTACAAACTTAGTGTTTGTTAAAATATCTTTCTAAAGCAGCACATCATTCTAATTGTATGGATTTTATAAGTTTAACATATTTGGTTTTCTTTTTAAATATTTTACCTTTATGAATTTAATGAAACCTTAAATCCTTAAATACTCTTGCTTATGTAAAATAAAATTCCCTGATATGTTCTGATATTGCCCATAAACTTAATGAGACTTCAACTTAAAACCATAGTCTAAATCAATTACTCAATTACACATTTTAAATTGGAATTGCAAGACTACTTCTTTTTTTTTTCAAAGATATTTTTATTACAGCAATATAAATGCCATACAGCTTGTTATACCATGTTGTATTTTTATGAGTTGATGGGTGACATACTAGAATTTTTAGGTATACATAAAATTTATTACAAAACTAGGGATTTTATAGGTAAATATATATGTAAAAATACATGAAAATCCTAAAAAGGTGGAAATATTAATATCAAAAGACTTTATTCTGTTATTGTATCACATTACTATTATAAATTTCCTTGCAATTTTCTGCATGTTTTAAATTGGTCAAAGGAAAAATTAATATTATACGTCAAGACTACATCATAATATGTTTAATCTTTCTCTTATTGCTGGGGACTGAGGTAGTTTCCAGCTCCCAATTCCAACCCTCACACTAGGGAAAAACTCACTTTTATGAAAGCACATCATCAGGAAATATAGCATGCCCTCCTTTTCCACACATCAACCTCATTTCGAGTTTGACTTTCCCCTGGCCCAAAGGGAAAGATGTGCAGGTAGACCTTTTCTCCTACCATGAGTTCATTTTCAGTGTGTGGATTGCCCAGATTGCTGAGATAATATTTGTCATGAAAATGCTTTTGTTTATCAAGGATTCGGCAAACATGTCCGCTGCCGGGTGCCCACGGTTCCTCCAGAGGTAGTTGCAGCTTCAGAACAATCATGTACTCAATGAAGTGAATAGAGAAGGTAAGCACTGCCTGTGGGCAGGGTGAAAGTCTGCATTTGGGCTTCCAAGTGGTTTAGCCTTCTTTGTGTGTTAGTCTTGCTTCAGAAGCCAGTGTCTACCTTGTTCATCGTCCTTTAAATTCCACAGCTTCTGCATCAAAGGAAAGGAGCCCAGATGAGGGTGGTAGAATGACATCTTCCTCCTTCTGAAGCTGAGGCCTTGGTGAGCTTCACAGCACGTGGAGCAGAAACTGAAAATCTTCCTTGCTGAGGGGCAGCTCGGGTGGTGGGAAGCCCTGCTCCTGTGGATCTGGATTCAGAAAATTTTGTGCCTTTTACTGAAAATCTGTGGCCTTACACAGATTTACAGACTTGATGATTTACAGACTTGATGTTTCTAGATATTGCTGGTGCTATTGGTCAAATAGAAGAGACAGCTCTTCAGCTGACTGTGCCAGGTGCCGCTGCAGGTCCATCTCAGTGGGTCCTGGACATCCAAGTGTCCCTTCAGGAGGTTCCCATCCTGCAATCACAGCCTGGGCACCACTCATCCCACCACTGAATTCTTGATTCCGGAATGCCTGTTTCTTTAGCCAGTTCCTCCCTAGTAGCAATACCAGGGAATCAGTTCTTCTCCAGGCTTGAACTAGGATACTGATCTGAGATCTTGTCATGTGTATACAGTTTCTTCTGTGTCCTGCTCCTAAATATTCTTGAGTCCTCATCAAAGGCTAATCCTGAACCTGGGTTTGATCTTCTTCTAAGGAATATCCAGACTTTGGCTGCTGTGCCTTTGTCTCGCTCAGTGGTTTTGAAACCACACCTGAATTCTAGACTCCAAAATACCAACTTCTTTGGCTAGCTGTTCCCTGGTAGCTATACCAGGGTAAGTGTTACCCTTAAATCATTCTTCAAGGGTATCCTTTTGACTCTGATTCAAAACAATCCTTCTTCTCTGGGCTTCTCTACGTAAGGTATCATTTATGGGACTCGTGACTGCCATCTTAATTTTGAACTTACAAGTATGGTGTTTCCTGCAAGACTGCTTCTTAAATATCACAAGCACAAATGTCAAATGTCAATACAAAAATATTAAAACTGTGGTTTTATAGATTAATTCTAAGTCTTCCTGAAGTTTAAAAAATGTGTATGCACTTAATGAAGATAATTGCTATACTAGTTAACTGAGGTTGCTGTCTCACAAGATAAATACCATCTCAGATAACTGAGGTCATTTAGGACCAGAGATTTTGTCCAGACTTGAGACCTTGAGAACTGGAGCTCCATGATGTTTAGTGATTCTTCTCTCCACTCCACTGTCATACTTACCCCCCTTTTTAAATATATAATGTTTTATTTTGAAATAACTTCAAACTTAGAAGAAGTTGCAAAAATAATATTACAATGATACATAGAACTTCAACATACCTCCCACCCAGATACCTAGATTTAGCATTTTACCACATCTGTGAGATCATTCTGTCGGCATCTATCTATCATTTTCTAAACATTTGAGAGTAAATTGTGTACATCATGGTCCTCTAACACTTAACACTTCCATATATGTTTCCTAAGAAAAGGACACCTGCTTATAACCACCTTAAGTACAACTATCAAGTTCAAGAAATTTAACATAAATATAAAGCATATGTCTATATTTCAATTTTTTCAGTTGTCCCAATAATGTACTTTGGGGCATTTTCTCCTCTATTATTAATTCCTGTCCAGGATCATGTATTGCATTTAATTGTCATTGTCTCTTTAGTCTCTCTCTTTTTTTAAGTTGGGATAACACACACACATATATATATAATATAAAATTTCCCATCTCAACACTACTAAGCATATGATCCAGGGACATTAATTGCATCTCAGTGTTGTGCTACCATTACCACCGTCTATTACCAAAACTTCCCGTTAGCCTCAACAGAAATCCTGCACCCGTTATGTATTAGCTCTCCATCCACTCCCTTCCCTGCCCCTGGCAACCTGTAATCGACTTTCTGTCTCTATGTCTCTATGAATTTGCGCATTCATACAATATCTGTCTTTTGTACCTGACTTTTTTCCCTTAGCATGATACCTTCAAGGCCCATTCATGTTGTCACATGTATCAGAACTTCACTCTTTTTTTTATTTTTACAGATGAATAACATTCCATTGTATGTATATGCCACATTTTGTGTATCCATTCATCTGTTGATGGACACTTGGGTTGCTTCCATCTTTTGGCAATTGTGAATAATGCTGCTGTGAAAACTGGTGTACAAATACCTGTCTGAGTCCCTGCTTTCAATTCTTTTGGGTATATACCTAGAACTGAAATTACCAGGTTATATAATGGTTCTATGTTTCACTTTTTGAGGAACTGCCAAACTGTTTTCCACAGTGGCTGTACCATTTTATATTCCTACCAACAATGTTCAAGTCTTCTTATTTCCCTCCATCATCATTTTATTTTTTTAAAATAATAAACATTCTCCTGGGTGTGAGGTCTGAGCTCCTTTTTTTTCCTACCCCCTGAGATGGTCTGCTCGTTGTTTTTTGCTCATTGTCAGCTCCTTTTTTCTTCAGGAGGTACTGGAAACCGAACCTGGGACCTCCCATGTGGGAGGCAGATGCTCAACTGCTTGAGGCACATCCTTTTTATAGTCACTGTTTTTTTGGGGGGCTTCAGAACTTGCAATGAGCTTGTCCTCTAACTCACGTTATCTATTCTCAAGCGTGCACCTCTGAACCAGCTGACCACTTGCTTGCACTTTGGGTTTCTTCAGCTCTTAAGATAATTGCACAGTCTTTCATTTAAATCTAAAGACTTTTCAACTTGACAGGATTGGAAGATATGTACAAATTTTTTTTTCATTTAAATTGAAAGCCCTTGAACTTGATGAGGTCCTAGATATGAAAAAGGTTTTCTATTTTTCTTGATGGAATCTAAGGACAACTTGAAAAATATTTAAAATGACATCTATGGCTTTTTCTGACTTGTGGTCCTTAACTCATGAAATAGTTCTATTGACACATCCATCAAAATTAAGACACTAAGACTTTGATTTGTGGCCCTTCTCCTCATAATCTTCCTCACTTGGCGTCAATGCCATTCAGAGACATTAAAATAGTGTTCCAGGCAGCCACTACTGAACTATGGGCTGAGAAATGAAACTTCTTTGTCATGAAAAGGGAGCAATAAACAACTCAGGGTTGGAAGAAATGTTTATTTAAAGGAAAGCTATTCACCTAAATTTATCTGAGGAAGTATGGCTTAATGGTTAAGATCATGGATTCTAGAAACCCCTGCTCTCAAATCTTGGTTCCACCTCTTACTAACTGTGTGAGCTTTGGAGAATTACTTAACCTCTTTGTACACCAGTTTGTTTGTTTGTTTTTCCGTCTTAAAATGGGGCTAACAGTGATAGCCATTTTGTAATGTTTTATGAGTATTAAATGAGATAATACATGTAAAACGCTTAGTGTGATGCCTGGGATACAGTGAGTACTCACTAAATGGAAATGATGATTTTCTCCCCCTGAATTCTCTAGAAAGAAGCTGAGGGTGGAAGCCTACTTTTGACCAATGAGGCAAAACAAGGCCACTGTTGGGGGCAGCAGTGACGGTCAGGTTAGGGCAGCTAGGCAGGAGCAGGCTCTTGTAAAAAAGAGGCACAGGGCAGAAAATAAATCTGAGCTCCAGAATCTCAGAGCAGAGGCCCCAGGCTGCAAATAGCAGCTGCAGCTGCAGAGCATGAACTGGCTTTTACATGTTCACGGTGCAAAAGGACCATGGTGACAAAATGATCTCGGTCACACCCACACAGTCAGCAATCACACATAGCATAAACTCTGAATGTCAAGGAGCCGTTTTTAGTAAAGTGTAGCAAACTGCCTGATGTAACAGAATGGATGAGAAATAGACTGGGCAAATTTTGTATACTGATTAAATGTTCCCCATGTAGCACAGATAATACTGGATCATTACACTGCCAATAATACCCCTTCTATCTATAGAACACTTAGCGGGTCCAGACACTGTGCTGAAAGTTTCACTATGCCTTAGCTCATTTAATCCCCCCCATCTCTATGGGACAGACATGATCATTGTCCTAACCTATATCTTGGAAGGGAGGCCAGCAGAAGGTCCATATTCCAATTGGTAAACCATTAGAGAGGTTAAATATTTTACCCAACATCACAAGATTCCATGTGCAGAGCCATGATATAACTCTGACTCCAGAGTCTCATCTCTTAAACACTTTGCTGTGCTGCCTAGAAATTACAATGTTTTGCTCACAAATTATTTAATGTGTTTATTTCTTGTTAATTCAAACAATGCCCTATATGGATAGATAGGGTGCATGCATGCTTGTTTTCTATTTCCAAGCTTTCAACACATAGCAGAAGGTGAAGAGATGTTTATTGACTGATTCTGAACATTGGTACAATGGAATAGGGGAGTGTGAGGAATTGGTCTGATCCTAATGACGTAACCTCAAAGTCACAGAAAGGGGAAGGAAGGAAGGAAGGAAGGGAGAGAGGGAGGGAGGGAGGAAAGAAGGAAGACTTGGCTCTCAATGCATATACATTTATTTTTTTCAGCTAGAAATTACTAAGTACCTGCTGCAAGCTATGGACGATAAAGATGATTAAGACAAGATCCTGACTCAAGAACACTATTGTCTAGATACTGTTTTGCAAATTCAAGTACCCGCCTGAGCTAGGCAAGTGACATACATGAATGAAGTGGCCTGAAAAGCAAATTGGGGCGGCCCCTATTAAGCTCCAGCTTCTTGTTTCTACCCAGACCCAGTATTGCCAAGAGGAGGCAGAATTCATATTTTATATGATTTTTATTATTTTTTATGTAAAACAAATGTGTGAGCCAAGCAGAGCACATTTGCAAACTGGATTTAACTCAGGCTGCTGGGTTGAAATCTCGGATATAAACAAGTAGGTATACATGTAAGTAAGGACAAGAGGAGGAAGACAAGGCAATAAATATTGTACAAGGGGGATAGATAAAGTATTCAGAGAAGTCAGAGATTATTTCCGACTGGAGTACCAGAGAAGACTTTGTGGAGGAAATTACCTTTGAGTTGACCTTTCCAAAATGTATCAGCTTTGGGCCCACTGTGATGCAACGCAAGGCTCTTTCAGCTGCAGGAAACAGAAGCAAAGATCTGTAGATGGAAAATCACGGGTTAAGTTCAGGGGCCTCTGAGTTACATCTGCTTTGACTTTGGGATTTGTTTGAGTTTTTTTTTTGTTTGTTTGTTGTGCTTACTGAAGAAAAAAAAAACTTTATTGAAAATGCAATTTATATTAGAATTGGGAAAATGTGTTTTTCCAATAAGCATTGTAAGTAATGAGTAGAAGATATGGAAGTTGAAACTTGCTAGGGTCCATAAATTAAAGGAAATTTTAAGGCAAAGGAACTCTCACTACTTGTAGCCCTACAGCATGGTGTGTAGTAGGACATGAAGCTTAAAAGAACATCCGAGTCTTGGAAGGTATCCAGCAAGGCACCAGGACTAATTTGGGAGCTGAAGGGTATGTCTTATGAGGAGAGGCTTAGAGGGCTTAGCATGCTTCAGCTTTAAAATAAGGCGGGTGAGCAGAGTTCTATTGATAGCCTGCAAGGCTTCCAGTATGAACTTGTACTTGGTGTGAAATAAAACTCTAAGTCACACTATGGAATGACAAGAAGGCCATTTCTTCCTTTTTTATTTCAAGAATTATGAGCCTAGGAACATTTTGTGCAAAGAAATTTTTAGAAACTGGAATGATGTATTTGGGGAACATCTTTAAGTTTGTCACCATCCATTCACTGAAGTGCTAAAGTTAAAGATCAGTTATTCATAATATCAATTTATAATGTCACAGGCAGAAATATCTGCTGTCTTGTTAGCTGCAAGTGTACATAGAACATGCTTGAAACAAAGAAGGAAGGCGAGTGGGGGGGGGAGAGGGAGAAAGTACTAAATTCACTTAGCTGTTACTTAGCACAACCTTGCTAAAATTTTATTGATTTATCAAACCTTCACCTCTTGTTCCTTGTTGTTTCACATAGCATGAGGCAGTTCATAGCAAGGAGCACGGGTAGGCTAAGAGTGTCAGTAATAATTCTGTGGGTCAATTTTAGATTACCTGATCAACTGCTTTCTTTTGGATTTTGACTAATTTCTTTTGGATTCTGAAACTCTGCCTTTCATAACTTAGTTAAAGTTCAAAAATCTTCCCCAGTGTGCATAGAGAAAAAAAAAACCTTCCCCACTATGCATAGAAAAAAAAGGAGAAGGAAATACAACAATGTTAGCAGTCATCATTTCCAACTGATTACATTTTTAATATTTGATATTTCTTGTAGGTTCAGAAATGGAGATAAGGATAAAGGTCAGAGGTGGTTCTGGGAGTCATTTACACAGTAATATCTCAGAATGTGAGAAGGAATTAGCTCACCAAGGGAAAGAATATATACTGAAAGCAGAGGGCCAGGGGCTAAATCTTGGGGAAAGTCCCTGCTAAAGGCCTAGACAAAGGAAAAGAGGGACAAGGAGAGGGAAAGGCAGGATTGGTCTACTGGAAATAGAAAGAATTAGACTCCATAAGCCCCTTCTTCCTGGTCACTGCCCTCTTCCAAAGTGGGTCCTCTAAACAGAGGTCTTAAGCTATTTTGTTACATATTTTCTAAAAGAAAAATTGGATAATCCTTACACATTTTCAAATTGATATTTAAAATTTTCTATCATAGGTTTAAATAGTTACAAAGAATGTAATTGCCAGCATTCTGTAAGGTTGACATGAAAAATAAAACTGAAATTGCAACCTTACTATCTTAAATGTTTCCCATGGAATAGGAATGCCATGGTAATATGATATCTACCATAATCTACTAATGACATATAAATAATTTCTTTAACCACTGGAAATTTAACATTATTCCCTTTGTTCCCTGAATAAATATTTTTGCTCCATTTATTTCACAGGTTTTTATCTCCATTTAATATAATTTTATGCCTTAAAAGTTTATTTTTCATCTTATATATTTCTACCTCAAAATACATATAAATTGTTATAAAAAATTTTTCCCTGTAAACACAAGGCTTTAAAGTGGAAACAATCATTTGGGGTTGAGTAATCATTTTAATTATTGGTAGTACAAAATTGAATAAAGCAACATAAAAATATTATAAACTTTGATAAAAAATATCAAGCAAAATATTTTATTATAAATGCATCTATTGTGATGAAAGACAATTTTTACCAATTAGTTTATTCATTCATAGATGAGTATTAGTTATTGTCTAAATAGGACAGAGCTCAGCATCAACATCAGACAAAATAGACTGAAGGCAAAAATTATTACAAGAGACAAAGAAGGCCTTTATATATTGATAAAAGGGTCAATATATAACAAGAAGATATAACAATTATACACATATATGCACCAAAAAACAGAGGCCCCAAAATATAGCAAGCATTGACAGAATTGAAGAGAGAAATAGTTCTACAATAATAGAGGCTTCAATACCCAACTTTCTATAAGCAACAGAAAATCTAGACAGAAAATCAATAAGGGAATAGAAGATTTGAATAACACTACATAGTAACTAGATCTAAAAGACATATCTAGATCATTCCTGTCCGCAGCAGCAGACCACAAATTTTTCTCAAGTGCACATGGAGAACTCTCCAGGATAGAGCACATGCTAGGCCACCAAACAAGTCTCAATACATTTAAAAAGATTGAATTCATAAAATATCTTCTCTGACCACAATTGCTAGAAATCAATATCAGGAGGAAAATTGGAAAATTCACAAGTATGTGGAAATTAAACAAAACACTAATGGAAAATCAATGGGTGAAAGAAGAAATCACAAGGGATATTAGAAAATACTTAGAGGTGTGTTAAAATGAAAACACAATTTACCAAAACTATGGGATGCAACGAAAATGATGCTCAGAGGGAAAATTTATAGCAGTAAATGCTTACATTAAAAAAGAGAAAGATCTCAAATTGGTAGCCTAACCTTACAACTTAAAGAGCTAGAAAAAGAACAAAATAAATCCAAAGATAGTCAAAGGAAGGAAATAATAAAGATTAGAGTGGAGAGAAATAGAAACCCAACAGATAGAATCAATGAAACCAAAGTTGGATCTTTGACAAACAAATTGACAAACCTTTAGCTAGATTGACAAAGAAAAAAGAAAGAAGATGCAAATAACTAAAATCAGAACTGAAAGTGGGACACTACTACCAACTTTACAGAAATAAAAAGGATTAAAAGAGAATACTATGAACAATTGCCCATCAACAAATTAGATAAACTAGATGAAATGGGTAAATTCCTAGAAACACACAAATTACCAAGACTCACTCAAAAGAAATAGAAGTAAACAGATTGAATCAGTAGTAAAAAAAAAAAATTCCCAAAAAAGAAAAGTCCAAGGCCAGATGGCTTCACTAGTGAATTCTACCAAACATTTAAAGAATTAACTCTAATCCTTTTCAAATTTTTCCAAAAAATTGAATAGGAAGAATATTTTCTAACTCGCTCTATAAGGCCAGAATTACCCTGATACACAAGATAGACAAACATAACACAAGAAAAAAAAAAAAAAACTAATTTCAATATTCCTTTTGACATAGATGCAAAAGTTCTCACAAAATACTAGTAAACTAAATCCAATAGCATATTTAAAATATTATATACCATGACCAAGTGGGATTTAGCCTAGAAATGAAAATTGTCATTCAAAATAATAAAGTTAATTAATGTTATATATCATATTAATAAGTAAAGGGAAAAACACAAACAAAATAATCTCAATAGGCACAGAAAAAGCATTTGACAAAATCCAGAAATCTTTGATGATAAAAACACTCAGAAAACTAGGAATAGCAGGAAACTTTTTCAACATAATAAAGGGCATTTATTAAAAGCCATAGCTGATACACGGTCGCACTAAAAGGATAAAGAAGATGGTGGTAAGCAGGCCCAAAAAGGGAGGCAAGCCATGACATACTGGATCATGGGAGTGAGAAAGGAATTAAGTTTATTTCTTCCAGAATCAATGCCTTCCAGCACAAGATATTAGCCATGTGAGGATTTCAACCAGTTCCAACCACAATGCCAGATCCATCTTCCCTCAATCTCAATAGAAGAGCAAGAGGGTTTTACACCCTGTCAGACTGTTCTCCCTAGCCAGCAGGAAGCAGCTACAGAAGAATAACCATCACCTTTCAGCATCCCTTTAAGAATAAGGGTGTAAAATCTCTGAGGGAACAGTTGAGGCAGCTGAGTATAGGGAATGAGGGAAGGTGGCTGAGACGTGGCAGAGAACATGGCCATGAGACCCTGCCCAGAAACCCCCTGCTACTAAGAACAGAGCTGGAAAAACCCCATCTAGACCCTGTCCATGAGGTCCCATTTGGAACTCTTTCTGGGCTTAAGGGAAAGCCCTGGATAATTCCAAACAGGCCTCCCCATTGGCCCCCTGATAGCTAACAGGTGGGGCAACCAATCAGAATAGCAAAAGGCTGGGGCCCCTCCCAACATTAGGAAAAGGGAGGAGGAAAGCCTTTAAAAAGGCCTAACCTGGGGCCACACACACACGTCTCACCCTGTAGCACATCCACACCCAACTCTGGGGTTGAATACTATAAAAAAAAAATAGCTGATGCCATACTCAAGATGAAAAACTGAAAGCTTTCCTTTTAAGGTTAGAGAAATACCAGGACACCCACTGTGGCAATTTCAAATTATTTTATGAATCCCAAAAAAAGAAACATTATGTTTATAAACTAATCTAATCCTCTGGGTGTGATACCCTCTGATTGCATTAAATTCCGTTGAGGGGCCTTTGATTAGATTACTTGATAAGATTGCTTTAGGGCTTTTGATGGACTATGTCAGTAAGGTGTGACTCAGGTTTGATATAAACAGAGTTACACAGACAGACACAGGAAAAAAAGGGACTGCCATGTTTGATTCTGCCCCATGAGAGAAAAGACTCCAGTTTTGCCCACAGCTGAGTTGTAAGAGGGAACCCCAAAGATACAAGACCTATGCCAGGAGACAGAGGACTACAGGATCGCTTAAGCAAAAGCTCCAAGAAGCTGGGCCCATGGGGAAGCTCAGAGGAAAGGGTGATCCCAGAGGAGAAGGCTGAAACGTGAGCAGAGATCAGTGGCCATTTTGTTTCACCACATGGCAACACACAGGATCAACAGTAGCTAAATTTGGTGAGAAAGCATCTCTGATGGTACCTCGGTTTGGACTTTTCATGGCCTTGGCACTGTAAGCTTTTGCCCCAAATAAATACCCTTATAGCAGCCAACAGATTTCTGGTAATTTGCATCAGCAGCCTTTTGGCAAACTAAAGCACCCACTTTCACCACTGTTATTAAATATACTGGAAATTCCAACCGGAGAAATTAGGCAAGAAAAAGAAATAAAAGGCATCCAAATTGGTCAGAACAAAGTAACAGTATCTCTATTTGCAGATTATAATTTTATATATAGAAAATCCTAAAGAATCCACACACATAAACAAAAATCTAATAGTGCTAATAAATTCACCAATTTGCAGGGTACAAGATCAACATGTAAAATTTGGTTGTGTCTCTATAAAATAATAAACAATCTGTAAGGAAATTAAGAAAACAACTCCATTTAGAATAACATCCTAAGAATAAATTTAACCAAGGAGATGAAAGACCTGTACACTGAAAATGACAAAACATTGCTGAAAGAGATTAAAGAAGACTTTAAAAAATGAAAAGACATCTATATTAGTCAGCCAAAGGGGTGCTGATGCAAAGTACCAGAAATCTGTTGGCTTTTGTAAAGGGTATTTATTTGGGATAAAAGCTTACAGTTACAAGGCCTTAAAGAGTCCAACTCAAGGTTGGTTTCTCACCAAAGTCAGTTGTCATGTGTTGAAGCACAGGATCAATTTCTCTCCTCTTCTGTGTCATGACAAAGTTCTCTCTTCCCATGTATTCTCTTCTCTGTGTCTTCTTGAGTAAGTGCCCTTTTATATAGCCCACCAAGGGGGCAGGGACTCAACTCCAATTCACGCCCTACTGATGTGGTCAAATCCAAGCCCTAATCTTAACATAATTTAACCAAAGGTATCTCAGCTGAATCTAATACAATCAAAGTGTATCACACCCAGAGAAACAGACCAGTTTACAAACATAATCCTTCTTTTTGGAATTCATAAATAATATCAAACTGCTACATACTACCCTCTGAATTCCAAAAAAGACATTAGAATATTAAAAAAAAAATTTAAATCAGTAACAATGCAAGTAAAAAATCACATCACAATGAATCAGTTATAGAAATGCCATTTGTCTTAGGGCAAAGTCCCCTCTGGCTATAGACCTATGAAACTTACAAAACAATTTATCTGCTTCCAATATACAAAGAGACAGACATAGGATAAACACTTGCATTAACTTAAGAAGAATTTGGTAGGGAAACATGAGTCACTGGTCCTCAACAGTTCTAAAAACCTGTGGGGCATACTCCATTAGATTTCAAAGTTTGAGAGTCATTCACTTTTTATTCTATCTTTTTTTTTCTTTTATTTGAGAGTCATTCTTAAGATGATGGATTCTTCTCCTCAAGATCTCCTGGGGGCCCACACTTTCCACAGGCTTGTCCAATGGCCATTTTCTTGGCTCCATCCTCATCAGGCATCTGGGTACGACCAAGCTCCAGACCTCACTCTCCAAGAATGTTAGGGTGATGGTCACACTTTACCCAATCTCTGGGGATAGAGTCTCAACCCTCTTAGTACAGTGAGGTGGTGGCAACATTCTCCCTAATCTCTGGCATACAGGCCCAGAGATTAGTACAGTGAGGTAGTGACCTGGCCTTCCCTAATCTATGGGGAACAGGTCCACCCCTCCCAGCACTAGGGTGTTGACCTCATTCTCCCTACCCTTGGGAAATATGCTCCACCCTCTCTGTAGACTGGGGTGGCAAAATTCTCCCTGAACAGAGGGTTGGAACATCTACCCTCTTCAAATGCCGAGGCAAACTCACCCTTTCTGTACACATGGGTGGGTTTCCTCTCTTGGCCCAAGGAGATGTCTTAATTCCAGACCTCAGCTTCCATGGTTTTCTTCTTAAAGCCATTTTCCCTTCCATATCTCCCCTCCATGTCCTTTTCAGTCCAGGCTGACAGTGGTTTTGTTCATACAGCTTTCTCAAAAAGCTTGTTGGTTTAGCATGTAGGAAGCAGGGGTCCAAGCCATCAGACAGTAAGACTTCCCACAAGTCTTTCCTAGATAACTGCATTTTCAATCCTGCTTTACAAGTTCCAAGTTTAGTTAATTCCTCAAATGGGGCACTATCATCTTGGGGCTTGATTTCCAGAGGCTTGGAGTTTCCAGAATCGGTTTCTGGTTTCTTTGTGCCCAACAATTCAGTTCTCAGCTTATCTCTCTCATCTAGAATTTTACTATAAGCTGCAAAGAAAAGCCAAGCTGTATTCTCCAAGTTTACTTTGGAAAGTTCTCAGCTAAATGCCCAGGTTCGCCATTTTCAAATTCTGCCTTCCATAAAATATCAGGAGTTCATCATGCTAAGTTCTCTGCAACTTTAAAACATGGATCACCTTTCCTCCAGTTTCCAATAATATTTTCATCCTTTACTTCTAAGACCTCATAAAAAGTTTCTTTAGTATCCATATTCCTACCAAAAGTCTTTTCAAAGCACTCTAGGCCTTTTCCATCAAGCATCTCACAATTCCTCCAAAAAATACCCTTACCCACTTATAAAACCATTCCAGCATTTTGTTAATTGCAAAAGCACCATCCCACTCTCGGTACCAGATTCTGTATTAGTCAGCTAAAGGGGTGCTGATGCAAAGTACCAGAACTCTGTTGGCTTTTATAAAGGGTATTTATTTGGGGTAAAAGCTTACAGTCACAGGGCCCTAAAGAGTCCAACTCAAGGTACCATAAAAGGTACTTTCTCACCCAAAGTCTGTTGCCATGTGTTGATGCAAGATGGCGGGTGACATCTGCAAAGGTTCAGCCTTCCTTCTTCCTCTTAAGGCTCTGTGGTCCTTGTTTCTTCCAATCTCAGCTGTAGGCTGGCATAAGGCTCGTCTCTCTCCTTGGGGCTCGTTTCTTCCCAAGCTTAGCTGCTCTGGTCTCTTCTCAAGGTCAGTTGTAGACTATTATGCTCATCTCTCTTCTCAGGGTCTCTGCCATGTCTAATGAGCTCTCTCTATTCCTCTGTGTTCTTCTTCTCTGTATATTTACTTCCCTGTCTTTGAGCATCCATTTATATAGCCCACAAAGGGGGGGGGGCAGGGACTCAAACTGAGTCACCCTAGTGATGTGACCAAATAAAAGCTCTAATCTTGATTTAATAAAGTAAAAGTAAACCTCTGAATCTAATACAATCTAATACGCCAAGAGGAACAGACCAATTTACAAACACAATTCAATATCTACTTTTGGAATTTATAAATAATACCAAACTGCAGCAGATACCAAAAGCATGAGCAACAAAAGAAAATATTGATAAAATGTAGATAAATTGAGCTTCATCAAATTAAAAACTTTTGAGTATCAAAGCACATTATCAAAAAGTAGAGGGAGCCAGTGTAGCTCAGTGGTTGAGCACCGGCTTCCCACATACGAGGTCCCAGTTTCAATCCCCAGGCCCCATACCTCAAAAAAAAAAAAAAAAAAGTAGAAAGATAACCTTCAGAATGGGAGAATTTATTTGCAAACCATATATCTCACAAGAGTCTAGTATCTAGAATATATAAAGAACTCTTGCAACTCAACAACAAAATGACAAAGAACCCAATTAAAAATTAGGCAAAGGGCTGGGATAGACATTTCTCCAAAAAAGAAATACAAATGGCCAAAAAACACATGAAAAGATGCTCAACATCATTATCTTTTAGGGAACTACAAATCAAAACCACAATGAGAATGCACTTTGCATGCACTAGGATGGTTATTATTAAAACAAACAAACAAACAAAAACATAGGAACCCTTGTGTATTGCTGGTGGGAATGTAAAATGGTGCAGCCATTGTGGATAATAGTTTGGTGTTTCCTCGAAAAGTTAAATATAGCCCATACCATTGAAGATAGTGGTGTGAGAGGCTTTGTGACTCTCCCTCCACAGAAGTTTTGATGAATCAGCAAGAACTGTCAAAAAAAAACATTTTTCTCAAAGCTTTAGAACAAAGTCAAAATGGTAGGAATACATGGTGCTTTGGCTGGTTGCTCCTCACCTCTCACCAATTTGGAGCGGAGCCAGGCCATGCTCTCAGTGCAGATCCCTGGCCCCACTTCTGGACGGAGCAGAGTAACCCTCATACACAAACTGGGAGCAACTATGTCTGGCTCAATTTGTCTGGTTGTGGCCCCAGGGACTTGTCATCCTAGAACTTGCCTAGTGTGTAAAAGGCTGCTCACAGAACTCTCCTACCGAATGCTGTGTGAGAGCAGTCAAGTCATGCTGCCTGGGGCAAGAGATTGCCGCCTGCAGGACATACAGTGCAGTGCCTGGGACTATGAGACACTGTTTCCTAGGGAAGAGGGAGCATGCAATACCATGTAAATGGGGGAATTCCTGGGGCCATATGCACATGCCCAAGACAACATGTATGCACAGAAAGGACCAGGGAGGCCCCTACACTTTGGCCTGGAGCTATTCTCTAAACTGATTGCATGGATAAGTCCTGAAGGAAAGCACTAGGGCAGGTCAATCTGCAAAGCCTGGGAAATGTGTTTTCTTTTGTCCCCTCTTCGTCTCCCTCCCCTCCCATTTCTCCTTCACTTCTTTTTCGTTCCTCCCCCTTCTCCTCCCCCTCCACACCCTATCCCCCCTATTACTACTATTCTTCTTCTTTTTATTCTCCTCCTCCTCCTCCTCCTCTTCCTTCTACTTCTTCTTCTTCCGTTCCTGGCAATCAAGGAATGTTCTGTCATAATACCAGCTTGTTACAATGTTAAGAAACAGACACTTCAGAGTCCAAATTCCAGTATAAAACATTAAAATATCAAAATGTCCAGGTTCAACAAAGGTCACAAAACAAAGAAACAGGAAGTTATGGCCTATACAAAGGAGAAGATTAAAGCATTAGAAATCATTGGTGAGGAGGACAAAGCCTTTTAAAAACTAGTTCTAAATATGCTCAAAGAGCTAAAGGAAAGCATGAAAGGAAATCAGGGGAACGATGGATGAACATGAAGAGAATATCAATAGAGAGATGGAAATTATGAAAATGGACCCAACAGAGCTGAAGACCACAGTAAAAGAAATTAAATATTCCCAGGGGTTTAACAGAAGACTGGAGCTGGCAGAAAAAAGACTCAGAGAACCTGAAAATAAGACCATTGAAATAATTCAATCTGAGGAGCAGAAAGAAGAAAGAATGAAGAAAAGTGAGCTGAGCCTGAGGAACCTGTGGGACACCATCAAGCATAACAATATACACATTGTGGGAGTCCCAGAAGGAGAAAAAATTAAGAAAGGGGCAGAGAGAATATTCAAAGAAATAATGGCCCAAAACATCCTAAATTTAATGGCAGATGTAAATATACACATCCAAAATGCTCGATCAACTCCAAACTGGATAAACCCAAATATGCCCACATATTATAACCAAACTGATGAATGACAAAGATAAAGAAAGAATTCTGAAAGCTGCAAAAGAAAAACAACATGTCACATACAAGGAGCTTCAAAAAAGATTAAGTGCCAATTTCTCATGGGAAAGCATGGAAGCAAGAAGACAGTGGGATGACATATTTAAAGTGCTGAAAGCAAAAAAAAGCAAAATATTGTCAACCAAGAATTCTATATCCAGGAAAACTATCTTTCAAAATTAGGGAAAGATTAAGACATTCTCATTTAAACAAAGCTGAGGGAGTTCATCACCACTAGGCCAACCCTACAAGAGATGCTAAACAGAGTTCTTTCTGCAGGTTGAAAGGAAAGAGCACTAGATAATAGACTGAAGCCACATGAGGAAATAAAGACCTACAGTGACGGTGATCACATGGGTAAATATAAATGCCTGTACTATTGTATTTTTGGTTTGTAATTCCACTTTTTACTTTCTACAGGATCTAAAAGGCAATTTGCATAAAATGTAATGATAAATCAGTAGTTCTGGACTCATAATGTATAAACAAAAGTTGGGACAAGAACTACATAAAGGTGGAGGGACAGAGTGGTATAGGAATGTAATTTGTGTATTTTACTGAAGTTAAGTTAGTATCAAAGCAAACAAAATAATTTTAGATTTAGGATGTTAAATTTAAGCTCCATGGTAACTACAAAGTAAATATTGTAGAGCATGCAAGCTCATAGAGACAGAAATTAGAGTACAGGTTACCAGGGGTAAAGGGCAGGGAATTGTGGAATTAATGCATAATGGATGCACGGTTTCTGTTTTGGGAGACGGGAAAGTTTTAATAACTGAAGGTGGTGAGGGTACTGTAATATGTGAATGTTGATTAGTCCAATTGAAAGGTATGCTTGGGGAAAAAAAGAAAGAGCAAATAAAGACACAGTGACAATTAAAGGCAATGTAAGATCCTGGATGGATCTTGCAAGGGAGGAGAAAAGGCTCAAAGGGACATTACTGGTACATATGAAAAATTAAAGTATAAACTGTAAGCTGTATATCAATGTTCAATTTTTTCAACTTGGTAACTGCATTTAAGATGGTTACATACGTGACTATCATTGTTCTTAGGAAATGTACATAGCAGTATTAAGTGCTCAAGGAGCGCTTAATACTACACTTAAGTGTTCAGAAAATGGACTGATAAAGATAGATGATAGGTAGGTAGGTGGATGGATGGATGGAAGGAAGGAAGGAAGGAAGGAAGGAAGGAAGGGTATGGCAAATGTGGCAAAATGTTAAAATTGGTGGATCTGGGTATCTAGGGGAAGGAGGAGGGGCATGTTGGAGTTCTTTGTTTAGGATTTGTATTATTTTTGTAATTGTCCTGTAAATTTGAAATTATTTCTAAATAAAAAGTAGAAAATGAAAAAGAAAATTAAACATATAATTACCATATGACCCAGCAATTCAACTACTAAGTATATACCAAAAGAATTGAAAACAGGTATTCAAACAAATACATATACACATATGGTCATAGCAGCACTATTCACAAGAGCCAAAAGGTAGATAGGATACAGCACAAAAATAATTTATAGTCATTTCACTAACAGATATAAATGCAAAAATATCTAAAGTAAAGTATAGCAAATGAATCCAGAATTGCATTATAATAATACACTATAATGAAATCCTTATTCCTGGAAGGCAAGGATTGTTCAATATTTGGTAATTTTTCAAATTATGACAGCTCATTATATGGACAGAGTAAATAAGGAAAAATACATAATTATAATAATATATATCAAAAAATACATTTTAGAAAATTCAACAATCATTACTAAGTAAATAGGAATTAAAGGAAACAACCTAAAAATGATAGCCTACTCAATGAAAGTTAATAGCAAATATCATACACCAAACTTTAAATGCTAAATCCATTTCCATTAAAATCAAGAAGAGAGGAAGATCCACCCTCCTCAATATTATAACATTATATTTGAGTTTCTAGCTAAAGTCATAAGAAAATGAGATTAACTAAATATTGGAAATAAAAAACAAAATTATCATTTTTACTATATTATATAATTATACACTAAATAACCCCAAGAGACTTTCCTAAATTTCCTGTTTGACCTAAAACAAAATAATTTGATTAGGTGTCCGGATACAAGATAATTATATACAAAATCTTATAGCTTTTTTTCATATTCTCTGTAACCAGTTAAGGGAAATGGAAAAAAGAAAGTTCATTTACAATAATAAGAAAACCTCTGAAATAAGTAGGCACAAATTTAGCAAGAATGGTATAAGAACTTCATGGAAAAAGTTATAAAACTTTATTAGCATCTATAAAACAAGACCTGACTTGGGAGGCATATGATATTCCTAGGTGGTAAGGAGTAAAGTAATAAAATGTCACTCATTCGTGAATTAATATGTAACAATTTATTTAATTCTGACTAGAATTCCTATCTTGTTGGAAGAGAGCAGCAGAAACTGGACAAAATGAGCTTGAAGTTTGTAAGGAAGAACATATATGAGAGAATTGCTAAGAAAATTTTGAAAAATAAGACCTGAAAGGAAACCTTACCCTACACCCCCCAAATATTAAAATTTAGCATAAAGTTAATCTAAACCAAATTATATGATATTGGCTAAAGAATAAACACATTGATGAGTCTGTATTAAGTCCCCACATAAACTTGAATCTATTTAGAGACTCATTGTTAATATTTCAAGTCAGTAATAAAATAACAGCGAAATGGCGCTGGCGTGATTCCCTGTTAAGTTGCAAGGGGGACGGGGAGCAAGTTTAGACTCTTAACTCACACAATAAAGAAAAATAAATCCTAAAGGGACTAAAGTACTAAGATTTAAAAACAAAGCAAGAATAATTTTTGAAAATATCTTGAATATATTTGAATAACACTGGGTAGACTTATAACACATAGAAGAGTGACAGATTTGAATAAATAAAAGTTCAAAAATTCTTTTTAGAGCAAAAGACATCATAAATCAAAAGGCAAAAAAAGAGAAAGAAAAAGTTTATGTGAGACAGAATTAATATTATATACAGAGTTAATATCACTAATAAAAAATAGGGCTAAAGATTTGAAAAAAGCAATTCATGGAAGAAGAAATAGAAATCAGCAATAAACATGAAATATTGCCCAACCTGTTGAGAAAACGGAAATTCAAATAATAAGCAATCATTTGTCACTCATTAAGTTGACAGCTTTTTTTATTTGTAATGATATTATTTTAATGATAACATCCAAACTATGAGAAAACATAGTATAAGAAACAACCTTATACATTGCTGATTGAAATTTTGCAAAACCAACAATTTGGGAAAGTAATCTAGAGAAAATCTACTAAGATTTAAACTATGTATACCCACCAGGAGCTCACTTTTAAGAATCTATCCTACTAACTTAAAAGTACCTATATATTAATATAAGGTTATATAGAACCTAATGTTAATTGTAGTACTACTTATGGTGGTAAAACACTGGAAACAACCTAAATATCCATCAAAAGGGAAGTATTTGAGAAAATATGGCACAATATTCCACATCCATATCATGAACTATATTATTCAGCTATTAAAAAGATGTATTAGCATGGAGGGATGTCTATGACAGGTTAAATGGAAAAAGCAAATTGAAGAGTAAATACTATGATTCCATTTCACAAAACATAAAGAACTCCCTACATATGAATATATAAATTTTTGTCTATTTGTATGAGAACAGAGAAAAATTAGACCCTAACTCATGCCTTGGGATGAGGATAATATTGGAAGAAGATGAGATTGTTCGCTTATTATTTAGACGTCTTTGCACTTTTGGTTGGTGCAGGGAACATTGTTGCTTTTATCTTTTTTTTTTTTTAAGATTTATTTTATTTATTTCTTACCCCCACCCACCCACAATGGTTTTGTGCTTGCTCTCTGCTTGTTGTGTGCTGGTCTTTTTTTTAGGAGGCACCAGGAACCGAACCTGGGACCTCCCATGTGGGAGGGAGGTGCCCAATGGCTTGAGCCACCTCCTCTCCCCTTGTTGTATCTCTCATTGTGTTTCCTCCTGGTTATTTTTTGTTGTGTCATCTCATTGCATCATCTTGTGTCAGCTCACCGCGCCAGCCCGTCGTGTCAGCTCTCGGTCTTGCTCTTCTTCTTTAGGAGGCACTGGGAACCGAACCTGGGACCTCAAGTAGGTGGGAGCCCAACTGCTTGAGCCACATCTGCTTCCCTGCTTTTGTCTTGAAAAGCGTGGCAGAGATTGATAGTTGCCTACCCAACATCCATTCCCCCCTTTTCTCCTTTAATAACAGAGTCCATTGTCACTGAAAATGAAAGACTACATTTTCCAGTTTCTTTTGTAGCCAGATATGGCCATGTAACAAAGTTCTGGCCAGTGGGATGTGATGTATTAGATGTGTTATGTGGGACTTCTAAGAGGATCCTTAAAAGGGAGAGGGTGAACCCTTCTTTCTTCTTTCTTGCTGCATGGAATGTGGATGTAATGGCTAGAGCACTAGCAGATATATTATACCATGAGGTTCCATGGAGGATGTTAGAGCAGGAAGAAATAAGGAGCCTCAATTCCTGATAACATTGTGGCGTCACCATAATACCTCTAGGCTACTTGCCTCTGGACTTGCTTTATGTAGGAGAGAAGTAGTTCTCTCTTGATTCAACTGTTGTTATTTTTTTTTTTTTAAGATTTATTTATTTTATTTTATTTATCCCCCCCTTGCTGCTTGTGCTGCTGTGTCCATTCGCTGCGTGTCTTCTCTGTGTCTGCTTATCTCCCCCTTGCTGTGAGGTCCTGCCGCATCAGCCCACGACGCCGCGCAGGCCGGCCTGCCCTCACAAGGAGGCGCCGGGAAGTGAACCCGGGGCCTCTCATATGGTAAACAGGTGCTCTACCCATTGCGCCACACCCGCTTCCTGCCGTGAGGTTGCTGCATCAGCCCACCGCACCGCTCAGGCCGGTGTGCCCTCACAAGGAGGTCTCG
>JAQZBX010035039.1:0-24745 GCA_029593785.1 Cabassous unicinctus
ATTAAAAAAAAAAAAAAAAAATCAAAGCACATTAAAACACAAGAAAGCAAATTCTAACCTACACCATGTTTCTTTCTGAATTCTTTAAGAGCCAGATTTTTTTCCTATCTTTCATCACCACCACCACCATCCCTTTCACATTCACACTCATGTAATCATATTCTAAAACTGTGGATAAAAGAAACAGCTTAATCAGTTTTCCAAGAGGCACTATACAGAGCCAAGACTCATGTTTCTACCTCTGGCTACAAAACTCTGACTCCTCCAATTTCCCATTTGTAAATAGATCTCCAAAAGAAATCAGCCCGAGGGCACTAAATGGCTGTAAATCTCTGCAGGAGCACTGTACTCTGACAATCACAAACCCCAAGGAGTTTCTCAGAAAGGAGATGCAGAATGCCTTATTCAGATATGTTTCCTCCAAGTAATCTCTCCAGCACTGTCAACCTTCATCTGATTTTCATTTATAAATGAAGTTACACAAATCTGCAATAATAAAGAATATTGACAAAATCTTTGTTAACACTTGGCATCTCTCATTTTCTAAAAAACAAAAACAAGATCCCTATTCAGGCAACTTCTAATTGTGCTAGCCATGTTTTATTTACTTTCACCACCAATTCAGCAGCAATCTGTCAATATTTGTACCTTAAATTACCTAATAGCCTAAATTACCTATTTCAAGTGGATCATGCATATACATATTTATGTATGTCATGCAACTAAAACAAAGTTAAGAAATACTTCTTTATTGCCAAAGTCTATACATAGTCTCCCAAACTAGAAACATAGCAAGTCAATTACAAGAGACATTTAAAAATAATTTTTCCTTAATATGGACTCTATTTTTAGCATGGCTTCACGATCATTTTCTTTTTCAAAGAAGGAGAGTCAAAATGTACTTTTTCACTGTATAGAACATATGTAATACAAAGTAATACAAGATAAACCTGCAAAAGGCCCTCATTTCCCCACATTCCAAGAAAGACTGGTTAGTCATTTCAGAATGTATATTCTTCAGTGAACACTTTTTCAGCATGAACTACATGTCCCCTGTCATGCTTGACTGTAGGGAACAGAGCAGGGAGTGCGGAAAACATTGGGAAAAGCCCTAATCTTACAGTTAAAAGAGAAAAAGAAAATCAAATATTTACAATATAAAATAATACAGTAGTAGAGGTTTGTGTGCATAGAGGCAGGAATAACTGAGAAATTAAAGAATGAGCAGGACCCAGTAAAGAAGGGTAAGCATATCCCAGATTTGGGTCACCATATATGAAAGGGTGTGAGAAAGCATGGAACTTTAAGGAAAGAGAAGTTAAGTCTAGAAAATAGTAGGTAGGAGGGTAATGGTCAAAGTTAAAATGAGGATGTGGGGCTGGAAGCTGCAGGAGACATCCTTTCAGAAAGGTGGAGTGAACAAAGCTTTTAAGCAAAAGAAAGAAGTTCATGGTTTTGAAAGATAACTGCGGTAGGCGCGCCTGGCAGAAGATAACTTCAGCAGAAACATCTGGCAGAAAATGGATTGGTGGTTAGGAGTGGGGGCAGAGACACAAAGAAGCCCCCGTGAGGGGCCACGGTTGGGAGGAGGTTCTGGGCCCAGACGTTCCAGTTCCAGCCCTTCTAGCACTGGTGAGGCTGCCAGCCCCACCAAGCAGCAATGGGCCACTCGAAGGCTGGACACCAGATTCTATGGCAAAGGAAACATAAGTGCTGAGACTTCTTCTTTTAAATCTTCTCAACCAAAAGGACCTAACTGAAACGATGTGGCCTACCTACGGTCAAGTCAACAGAACTTGGTAAGTGACTGTATGGGAGGCCATGGCCCACATAGGTTTAGAGAATGCACTTTGGGGCTAGCAAGACCTGAATATATATGGCTCTGACCCTCTAAGCTGCCAGACCTTGACAGAGGCATTTACCATTCTGTTTGCTTAACTGTAAAACAGGAATAATAACTAATTCATTGGTTTATTGTGAAGCGTAAATGAGATTACTCAAAAAATTATGATCATCATCATTAAATGGGAGATAGGAAGAGGAAGAAAAGGAGGATGTCACAGGCTCTGTTTTGGGAGAAATGAATTGATATTAATATGGAAGAAGAAAAAGGGGATGTGAGTTTGGTTTTAGATAAACTATTTTCTGTAGTATAAGGAGACTGGAGTTGGAGATGGAGGCATTCAGACAGGAGATGATACCTTCTTCCTAGACCTGACTTTCCCCTGATTTGATATTCAGTTTCTAGAACTATGAGTGCATTCCCTAATCATTCTCCCAAATTTTGAATGAATTCATGGCTGCTTGGCAAACAAAAAACATAATCTCCATTTTACAGCCCAGCCCTCCTCACAGATAGGTAAGTAAATAATGACCAATGTGACAGGCAAAGTGACACAGGCAATGTGACACGCTCCTCTTCATTCTTTCTTCTATTCTGCCACCTTCTCGTGCCTCCTGAAGATGAACCTGATGACTGGAGGCCACATCCTTAAGAAATGGCAGATTAGTAGAGTTCTCAGCTGCTTGGCTACAACCCTTGGCTGCACATTAGAGTCACGTGGGAAGCTTAAAAAATACCCATGCCCAATAGCCTCAAATAGCATGACTCAATTGTCTGGGGTGGAACCAACACATGGTAAACCTCCCCAGGTGATTCAAAACGTAAAGCTAGGGTTGAAAACTGCTGATTTAAAGATACCATTATCATCCCATTATTTTATTTAATATCTTCTTCCATCAAGACTTCTGTTAGAATGCCATAACTAATATTAAACAATGATAGTGGCTACCTCTTATTGAGTATCTCCATTATACCACTATGCTAGGAAGTACCCCTGGCAAATCACTTTTCATACATTTCCTGACTCATGTAACAAATTCCTGAGATCAATATTACTTTCTTTTCACTTCTTGGGAAACTGAGATACACTGAATTTGAGAACTGGACTAAGGGCCCCACAAGTTAATACTCAAGCTCACAAGTGACAAACTCCAAGGCAGTTCTCCTAAGCCTGCTTAGTATTACCTGCCCAGATGTGTTTTGCTTCCTTTCACTTAATCTAGTGGGTGCCACTGAAGGTGCTGATGAACAGAGAGATGGTGGCACAGAAAGGAGGAGGTGAATACTGGTAGCAGTGAAGATGAGTCTCCTCTGAATAAAAGAACTTAACCTTATACTTGGGTTCTATGATTGCTCAACAATGAATCTAACTGAAAGTCACTTTCATTGAACCATTATGTCTAGTTACTTCATAAAACTTCACATTTGTGTTCATGTAAGCTTCTCTCTGATCTACATCCAGAATGTGCCAAGTTCGTTCTAAAATGTGAACAGAAGCACCAAATCCACACCTATTTTCAGCTTCCTGGTTTAGCAGTTTAAATAAATCATGTGAAATGCATAGAAAAATGTCTCTCTTTCTCTCCTAATATTTAATGATAATTTATAGCCCTAGAACATTTGTAAATTTAACAGCCCATCAAAGTGCCTGAGAGCACATCAGTTCTAAGGCCTCATTAAGTGACATTAAACATAACTTTCCATGAAGTACTGTATGGCAAGAGTGGATGGGCAGGCTGCTGGGTAGTCATGTATACCAAAAAAAAATTACAGTTTATAATTTTGCCTTATTACTTCCAAAAACATTTAAAAACTTAGTGGTGGGGGGGTGGACGGGGAGAGTCCATTACAAAAATACAAATGTCCTTCACTACTTTGCCAACACTGTAAACTACAGAGGCAGAAAAATCCTTTATGATTCTAAGGATATGTTAATTCTTTCTCCAATCACTCAAAAATGACAAGGATCAAGTTTGTGATAAAAGTCTTACAGGGCTTTAAAATTTCATTTCTTTGAACAGGGAAGTATTTTTTCCAACTCATTCCCCCTCCCCAAATTCCTAAGAATATCAGCAAAATGAAACCAAATAATGCAGAAATTCTTCCCAATACACAAGTGGAAGAGTCCCCTACATTATCCCACTCACATACTTAAAATGCAATTTCTTTTGCTCCAGAAATATCTAAACAGATTTAAGACAAGGCCTGAAACAGGCCATTATCCAATCTAACAGGATTTTACGATACCATGAACAGCCACCTAATTTTGTCAAGGCACTCATCCTACCTTAATAAGCAAAATCATGGCAGTACTCAATGCCATAAATTAAAAGGGTATTTTAATGTGAAGCCCACAGTGAGCACAGACAAAGTAATAACACAAGTCAATGGCCGTGCTATCATCAATTGTAACAAATGTTCCACACCAATGCAAGGTGTTATGTGGTGGGGTGGTATATGGGAATCCTGTATTTTATGCACGATTGTTCTATGAAGCCACAACTTCTCTAATAATAAAAAAAAATTTTAAATAAAATAAAAAGTCAATGGTCAAAGCTTAACACTACCACATGCATAAGAAACATCCTTCATATGTTTTCCTTAAAACAACCCCAAACTCCAGCTAAATAGCCTGGAACATCATGTTTCTCTTTCATGGTTATCATTTTTTTCATTACATACTGTATTACACCAAAATTATTAGATTTCAAAATTTTAAACTGTCAGTGCATTATGCATAATATGATATTTGTGCTGATAACACAATGTTTATCACTGTTTGGTTTAGACTTAGTTTAAAAGATTTTTTTCCCTCTCCTTCTAGACATGAGGTCCCAAAGTTCCAGCACACGAGTCTGTATTCCTTTGACAAATTCTGCATATCGTGTTTTTTAACTTTGTTAACTACAAATATTCTCCCCACGATCTTCCACAACTTGGTGGTGAATATCTGCAATAGAACCAGTTTTCCTATATAGAAGTTAAGTCATGGGATTAACTTTCACCTCAAAATTTTGGAAATGAATCCACCAAAATTACAAATAACCTTCGCTAATTCACTTTAGAGAATTTTTGCAAAAAACAACGAAATATGTAATAGTCCCAGCACAATTAGTGTTTGCCATGTGTGAGACATTAGTTGTCTACCTATAAAACATCCTTTCTTAACAACATTAAGGGAAATACGGTTTTCACTAAAAATATATTTTATACATAAACATTCACTTGCCAACTTCTTAATATAATGCCAGCCAAATAATTTTAAAATAATTTCAGTTATATTTATTGGGTTAATTTTAATGTTCCCATAAACTTTATGTCTTTATATCTAGCATGCACAAGGTAGCCCTAAAACAACCCAAAATATGAATGTCTAAATACAGTTGAGAGATTTATCAATTGAGAGAAGAGAGCCTCTCCCCAAAATAACCACTAAACGTAACATACAGCAACTAATTTTTAAAGTCCTACTCAAGGTTAATAAACAAGAAAGCTTTCATTTCTTGAATGTCCAGCTGTTGACTCAATTGAGTGAATTAGCTGGCCGTTTTGACTGTAGCAGGATAGTCGACTTACACTTTAACTTGACAGGTAAGGTGTTTGGAAATTGTCTCGTGCATTTCTGCATCTAGCGACCAGGAATAAATTGGCATGCTTATTAAATTCACAATTAACCAGTATCTTCAAAGATATAGATGCAAAGTAGAACCAAGACTTGTGAGAGAAAATCATCATCAGGCAGCATACCTTCTTGATTCTCTTCCTGTCACTAATATCAATTTATATAAACCACATAACATGTAATAATCTGAAGTAATTTGTTCACATTTAAAACTATAATTCTAATTCCTTATTAATTGGTGTTAAGAATTACCAAATTATTCCAAAGCTACTATTCCATAATAGCAAGCAAACACAGGTTGAGCAGTCATCTAAAATTAGCTTATTCACTTTAAAATAAAGATTGAATGTTAAGGTATAAAATTATTCTAAATCCCCAAACACACCAGAACCAATTGTGAAATTAAATATGACACTTTCCATAATTCAAACTACAGTACTTGATTTTCATCTTTCTCCTCAGCTACCCCTAAATTAAATTAGTCTTATTGATTATAACTCAGAAATCCCTGTCTTGTTACCATGATTTTCAAATTTTAATGAAAAGTGCAATTCAGTTGTACATTGTTAAGCTGGTTTTCTTAAATTACACTATAGGAAACTAAGCATAGGCTCAATGAATATCTCAATATTATAAAGACTCAGTAAAAGCCATTTTTTTTTTTTGCAAGATAAATTCATGCATCACAAACTTGTTTTCTGGTCTACCATGATGGATGGTCACTCATTATTGAAGTAAGATCTTATGAATTAACTAGCACTATTATTTAACTAAGCACTGGCTTCACATAGGTCCTGAATGAAATAGAAGCTCTAGTCCAATTAAAATGTGTTACTGCGTACAAATGGTGGCTAACAGCTTTAGTGAAAGGAGAACCACTAAATTAAAATTCACTAGTCATTAACCTGACAATATAATGTCATTAACATTATATTGTATATAAACAAAAGAGTATATATACAGTGCATTTTCTATAAATTTGTTCATGAGACATCTGTGCTGTGCATAGCAGCCTCGTTGGACCTAGAGCCCATGGTTGGTGCTTTGCCCTGAAAATACATCTCTCTGATGTTACATATATAAGAAACACCCTCAAAGAAAACCTTTAGTAAACACTGTTTCTGTTTCAGCATTATTTTATGTGTACTGGGATTTGGATTTGGTTTAGATTTTTTAACTTAAGAGAAAAATATTTCTTAAAAGCATTTCCTTGACAATCACAGTTGGCAGAGCCCTGGGCAATAAAGAATCATGAATATTTGGTATCCCTCCCACCCCCCAATGATTCTCCCGTTCCCCCAATCCAATGCTGTGGAACTGACTTTAGACACATTCTAATTTGTAAACAGTGCTGATCTCTTCATGGCTTATTAGAAATTTTATACAGCGTCATCAAATACGCTGTAATGATTTCTGTTACTTCATTAACTGTTGCTTTTTTTTCCCTGTTTAAAAATAGTTGGGTACCCCCTTTCTTTCTATAGTATTATTTGAGTGATTTATTTCTATTTTTCTTTTTTTTTTCTGTTTATCCTTGGTGAAATTAACATAAAAATATTACTAAAGAGGGATATTAGAGTACCGGGTGAATTGATTTGAACTCTCAACTCTCCTCTTCCCAACATATGGGGATGAAACATTCATTTTCTCCACATAGATATAATGATAAATGTTATTAGCCATTTTATCACCTGTGGAATTGTCACCAAGGGAGCACTTAACATGCAAATGCCTGTATCAGGGCATCCTCTTCCTCAACAGAATGCAAGCAAGGCTTTGTTAAATAGTGCCTGGTCATTTACAATACATACCAAAAATAACTGAGGATGTTATTTAAGATGAGATTATACTAGCAATTAAAGAGCATTAAGCCACTGTTTCTGTATCATAAGGCACCAATTCTCAGCTGTAAGTACATATATACACACACACGTGTATATATATATAAAGCACACAATGATTCATTTATTGAATCATATATTTCATATTACAATGAATTTCAATTTCAATTACCACAATGATGTTTACACAAGCTGCAAACATTTGCTTTTACTAGGGGACAGTAAGTCCTATTCATTAGCATTGCTCACTGCCAATTATGAAATAGATTTATTTTCAGCATCATAGTTATACAGTACTTAGTTTCAAACATATGGTATTACTCAATGAAAATAAATGAAAATTAAGAATCAGGATAACTGGGCTAGATCTACAATAACCTAAAATTGAAAACAGTAAAAATTATACTTATTAATCTCTTACTATGTGCCAGGTACTCAATTAAACACTTCATGTATAATAACTCAATGTCACCAGTAAAATAATGCTGAGGTAGGTACTATTATCATCCCTATTTTATAGATGGAAAAGGGGATACACCAAGAAGATAAAGACTAAGACTACATAGCTAGTAAGTGGCAGGTAATTGGTTCTAGAGCTTATCCTCTAAATTCTAAATTAAGCTGTTATACCATGATGCCATTTAAGAAGTATCACATGAATCAAATGCTGCATTTTACTGCAGTACCAAGAGAAGAACTTTAATTTAAAAATAATGTTTATTATGTTATACACATTGTAGCACTTCAGAAATTTCCTGCTAGACAAAGCCTCAAAAGTGTATTAATAAAAAAATAAAAAAAATAAAAAAGTGTATTAATATATGAAATGAAACTCAAAACACAAAGTACCTAGAATAAATACTTTTCATAAATGGAGTACCTCCTGCTCCACTTTCCCCTAATCCATTCATTATGAAAATCTGTCACTATGTACATATAATATTGAAAGTGTTGCTTTTTGTTTCCTGCTTATAGCACAAGCTATTCACAGGCTGGAACAGCAGCTAATCTATACATTATTGAAAATGCCACACCATATTGTACCCAGAGAACCTTTGATAAATACTAAATATTATACTGACAATGAGTAATGGCAACTGAAAACAAAATTGCAATGTAACTCAAAGATGAAATATGAAGCCTAAATAAAATGGATAGAAGTTCCACTCAAGTTGTCCCTCAGTCTTTTGAGACCTGTGAAAGAGAAGGCCTTATTTAGGACAAAAGAAGGTGGTATTTTGAGGTCTGGGAAAGAGAAGGGCATTGTTTCTGATTAATATTAAAATACTAAAAAAAAGAACAAATCATATAAGGATGTGAGGAAGGAAGCATGGAAAGCCGCCTGATATGATTATTTTCTTGTCTGCATATGCCAAAAAGGAATGGAAAAAGGCTAGTTATATTTTATGAAAATGTAATTTTTTTAGGCATCAAAAGTGATTTTCTTAAAGTCACATTTATTTGCCTCTAGAGAGAAGGATGGAAATACTTTCATTCTCTACTACTTTTATACCATTTGAAAATTACTATGTGCATGTATTACCTATTATTTTAATAAAAACAAAATTTTAAGTCTCAGTCTACATTCACCAAAATAATGCAATATTTAGCAAACTCAGAGTTATATTAAGTAATTAATGAATGGTTATTAAATAATTTCTGAATACCCTACATCTAAAGCAATAGACCAGGGAGAAAAATATAAAACTATACTTAAAAATATAGTTAAGTCCTGTCCTTACCATATATATGTAATACACACACATACACACTTACACATCATACATTTATAAATTCTGCCCAGGGTAAAACTAAAAGGGTATATTTGTAGGCAACCACATAGCAAACAAAGAACTACTCATAAATAAGCAAATAATGTTTTCCTGGACACCAAAAACATTACTGTTTTATTCAGAAAAACAACAGCAATTCTTCCCAGAGAACAATGATTTACATGAAACAAGTCACTGCAATCAAGTGTTTATTGCATACTACTTTTTAATAGAAATGGAGAGTCATTTGTAGAGATGCATATGTTCCTAACAAAAATAAAAGATAAATATTTTATTTATTCCCTTTTAAGCTATCTCCACAGCACAAAATATTTTGGCCATCCTGAATTTTTAAAAAACAGACACAAAGTATTACTCTTCCCCTAGAAAAAAAATGAAGAGGAAAAATAGTTATCAGAAGAGCTTACTGAGGCTTCAGTTGGTCAGATTTCACAAAGTGACACATGTATGTGAATATTTTGCATTTATTTGAAATTTCTTAGGAATCAATGTAATTTTCTTCCCTAGTCCATAACACGGAACGGGCACCTGTTTTTAAAAGCAGCAAGTAATCCAGTGGCCAGAAAAGAAGCCCCAGAAGGCCTTGGGAGATATGCTGGCCCGCACTACCCTACCTTCCTGTCCCCACCCACCCAGCCCATGGCAGAGAGAAGGAAGAAAGAGAGCAGATGGCATACGGCAAGACATTTAGAAATAAATGCGTCTCTCTACTTGCTCTTCTCCTCTCCCCTCTCCTTTACTTTCTCTTCTCAATGGTCATGTCTTTTCCCCTCCATGTTTATCCCTCTCCTTTTGTTTTACTTTTTTCCTTTTTCTTTTCATTTTCATATTTAATCTCCACCCCTGCCCTTCTCTAGCCTCTATTTTCTCTCTGTCCTCTAACTTGTATGCAAACTGCATCATCCCACAAAACTTTGCTGTACTTAAAAGAATACACAAAATTATAACACTTGGGTAAAGTTCCAGTTGGCAAAACCTATATACAGTTGATAAGCAAAACTACAGAATGTTGCATCTTTCTAGTTTTCTTCACTCCATCTCCAATCCTTCATCTTGTCACCTACCTTTTTCAACAATTTCTACACTTCTCTCTTTTTGACCACACTTTTCTCTACTGTCTCAAATTATTCTTTCCTCCAGCATCCTTTTTCCCTCCTCTTGGTTCTTCTTTTCATCTCTATTGCTTTAGTTCAAGAACATGCCTTCAAAATTATCCAATCACTCCTCAATCTTCCCCTCCAAATATACATAAAATCTTACCAGTTTTTATCTAGAGAACCGTTCCTTTTCTCCCAACCTTTCCCTTCTCCTTAACAAGGCTATAACAGAAAATCCAGAGGCTGTCTCAAAATAAACCCTACTCTAGGATGGAAATAATAATGTATGGATTAAACGATTAATCCATCATAGGAGATCTCATGGAAGGCATTTAAAAAAAAAAAATCCTAATTCTATTCATGAATCCAAAAACAGCTTATTGAAATTAATTAAAAAATATATCCTTCCAAAATAACTTGGCCAAGAGAACATTTTAGAATTCACCTAATAATTCAATATTTTATTTTACTGCATGTGTTTAATCTGCACTAAACTCATTCTCATTACAAGTGTACTTTTATGTATAATGCAGAATATTTTCCATTTCTTGCTTTCCAATAAATGGCATACAGAGGTATAACAAGAAGGAAAAGCCCTTTAATAGCCTAAATTGAGTTCATTTTTAAGTGCACTCTGCTTTTTAAAAAGTTCATCCTGCCTTCATTATTTGAAAGTCATTTGTTAATCTTTACAAAAATCAGGCTAAGACACATGGTCTTTTTCTGAAGTGAATTTTCTGCTCCTCTTAAAATGTTATTAATGTGTTTTGTGAAGAATTACATGTAAACCAGCTAGTTCTACTCAAGAGTCAGGATCAGACATGCAATTAGGCTGCAAAAATCTGATGCACTGACTCTTTGCACCTCCCCTGTCCCTTTCTGCAGAGAAAAAGAAATAAGGGAAAATTTTCAGACAAGATGCCAAATGAGCCCCATAACTTGGGAGGCATCTTCTGTGGTGAGCAGCAGCCCTTCTCTGCTCTCAGCCCCAGCGGGGCGAGCCCCACTGCCTCAATGCACTTCTGCGTCACATTACTTCCGCTTTTCTAACTTTTCCACTTCTGAGCACCATCAATTATGCACTAGAATAACAGAGGTCTGGCAAGGCAGCCTAACATAAAGGCCGATTATGACAATAAATAATTTAAACACCGGTGTGCCATGTTCCTTTTACTAGTGATATGAGGCCAGAGGAATGCAGTGCACGGTGAAGGTTCAGATGCACCCTAATGACCAGTTTGGGGAGATCACACAGTATGTGCACCAGCGAATCTCCCTGTTCACTGCCCACAGACAGGAAAGGGGCAAATAAATGAAATGCTCTCAAAAGTAACTGCATTTTCAAAAAATGACAAAGACTCACAAAGGCCACAGATCCTAACAATTATGGCCCCAGTTCCAGCCCTCGGAGTGAAGGGAATGATATTTTACAGGTTCACAGCATTTAATATCTTCCAGAAAAAGGTAAACATTATATTTACAGAGATTTTAAGGGAAAAAAGCATATGGTTACAATGTAAAGTAATGCAAACTTTAAATTCAAACAGTGAGTTCTTCAGCACATAGTATATAAATTCGATCAGTGATTCTGTATGAAGTGGGAGCTGGAAGGGGATTAACAGTATCTGAATGTCAGAAGGACACTGTTCCTTATCCACACAGACAAACTGACGGTTAAACTGGATCTTTAAAGGTGTACACCCAAACTCAAAAAAGGAAGATGTTATTTCAAACTGAAAAAATTCAGAGAACTGCCTTGAGTATATTATCTCCTTTACAGCAATAATTCCCAAGGTATATTGCAACATTTCTAATGTTTAAAAAAAGGTAGAATAATTCTAGTAGTCTATACAAGAGTAAAAGGGCTTTCCCCTTTTAAAAGTAGGTAGCAGGGATGTTGAGAAATCAAAGGTAGAACTTAAAGTATATGAAATTTAGGAGAACAGCACTTAATTCACATAAAATAATACTCAACTTCACTTTTGGAATGAGGGTCTCATTATCTAGAAATATTCCAAAATTTATCCTTAGTCTACATGAGAGCTAATATCACATTTCTAAATGCAAATTGATGAAAACTCTGAGCGGGGGCAGGGGAACGTTTTGAACTGTGGTTTTCAGAGAGCTTCAGGTTTAGTCATGTCAAATTAAAGGGGAGCAAAGTTTCTTAAAATAACATTCTTCTTAAATTACATCCATATGATTTGGCAAATTGATATGGCCAAAGTCAATAAATCATGATGCAGCATTTTTATTTTAATGTCTGACCACTTTTTATTTTATTTTTTGCTTTGCGCCAACTCCCTATAATTTTTTAATCCAAAGTTAGATGCATATTCTTTTCTAGGCAAAACGAACTCCTTCTCAATGTCAACCCACCACCAGTGATAGAATTTGGCCCCAATAGTTCAGCAGGGCAGAAAGCTAGGTGCCTCTGGTTGCACCATCATGCAACTCATTAACTGCCTTTCAGTAGGCAGTATTAGAATTTGTAGATTTTTTTCACCACTTTTCAGTATGAAAGTGCCTCATTTTTTTTAACCCCAGGGATTTCATTTTGTGCTGACACATACCCAATGAGCAATTTCCATGAAACTATCCTTTTAAGGCAATCGTTTTGTGCACTCCTTAATGACAGGTGTTTAAGAGAAATGGTAATTATGATAGATTTTGAGCCTTAGGTAACAGACAGCCTCACAGTGAGAGGGTTCACTACATTTAAGACCAAACTCCTCATTAAGATATGTAGATGTATCAATTCAGCTCTGTGCAGAAACACTGACAGCGAAGTTCACGTTAGTAAAAGCATTCATCCTTAGGATGGATGGTTTCAGGAGTGAGCCAACACCCAGCAAGGTCATTTAGGCTGCCCAGATTGTGAACAACGAAACTTCTCGGAGACAATTAAACCTGAGGGACACTGGTCGAAAATATTAGTAAAAGCATCAATGCTTAAAATATCATTCCCCTCTTTCTTATCCTTTTCATGCCTTTAAAATTTTCTTGTTTAACGTCAGCATTTAAACTAGCATATTAGATACTCCGCATGCTACAACTTGTGAAATCAGTTTCAGATAAAACTAGTCCATAAGGTCTTAACGAATGCTAGTAGTAAAACTGTCATAAAAACATATATATGTATGTATCTTTTGCATCGCTTTTATACATATATCTGTGACCCATGTGACTTTCTCAAAACATATTCCAGGTAACCATTACTGTTAAATGAAAGAAAGAATAAGATCCAAGATGCCATGAATTCAGTCCAGCCCATTCCCCCAATGTGCACACAAAGGATTTCCTGTCTCGCTTGCCTGCAAAGATGGCAAACAGAATTTAATATTTCATGGAGTCCCAAAAGCATGTTCAAATTCAATACAAGGAAATGCTTTATCTCATCGTTTAGAGATTAGTAATCCAACATACTGAGAAACTTCAGAAAGTCGTGACAAGTTTCACCAAATGATACGTAAATTATTCTGACACCACCAAGCTATCGATGACATGGCAATTTGAAATTAAGGATTTATTTGATATATTAGCTTAAAGATATTTGCTTCCAGAAGAGTTGCCATATTGTATTATATTATTTATTACAGCTGAAATAATTTGAAAAATCCTGTCCAGTTTTTTTCTGAAGATCGTGTTCTCTATATGGATGGCCTAAGCCATGTGTCTTACATAACACTTCTTTTATTAGAAAATTAAAAAGTTAAATCTCATGAAGACTGTCTAAAAGGAAAAGAGTGAAACATGGGCAAACACAGTCACATAATATCCAGTTGTGTAGGTTATAGGTTCTGGCAGAAGAGTGGGCGTGATCATACAGGGCAATAATCTGTAAACCATCAGAAAAGAGCATGAAAAGTATTTAGCGTTTTATAAATATCTGAGAGCAAAGCAAGCATTTCTGGTTCAAATCAACCAGTTTTTAAACTCTCTGGTTTTATAAGAACAACCCATTATAAATCTTTCTAAAATTTGCCTGCTTTTTGTTTATTTTATTTTACCCAGGCCAGAAATGACCACGACAAATAGCAAAATGCTGAACTAAGCAAAGATTTTATCCCTAAAATTTGTGGAGGGGGCTTAAATTTCTTCTATAAGGCCAACAATAGTTAACAAGTTCATTATTGGTCACTTTCTGTTTGTTAAACTATAAGCAAAAAATAAAATATTTATAGGAATTTAAGGGGAATCAAAATGCTGGGGAAAAAAATTATGGCCACATCCTCCCCAATCCTTAATCCACTCCCCAAAGAAAGAGTTTTGGTTAAAATAAGTCCCTTCAAGCCATACTATTTAGAATGACAAGAGAAGTCCTGTGACTCATTCCTGCTTCTAGCATCCATCAAGAAAATCACAAACCTAACTCTCAATTCATGGGAGAATGCTAACAGAAGATGAATAATGCTTCAGAGGGAGAAACATATATTTAGAAAGGTTCAGAACCAAATATTGCTGAAAAGCTGCAAGGCATTTTTTTCTTTTCTTTTCTTTTTTTTTTTTTGCTTTTGCAGCATGAGTTAATGAATTTTAAAAATGTAAATGAAAAAATAAGTTCATTTTAGTTGAAAATCTTCAAAATAGAAGGACTACATAATGCCCTAAACCTCTAGGCTAACTTCTAGCCCTATTTCCAGAATACAATATAATCAATTTAAATGTTCTTACAGAGGAAAAACTAAGTTAATAGTTTACATTTTTAGGTCACTTTTGCATTTCATCAACTTCTAAACATAAAACCACTTTAAGGTCTCATACTCTCCTATCCATATAATCAATTTTATCAAAGATACTCAAGGTGGTAAACTGTAGAATACTACAGAGGCACGCTGTCTGCACTGCAGGCAAGAAGAATTCAGTCTTCAGTGACAGACATGTTTGTTTAAAAGCACATCATTTCACTTTGGGCATTTAACACTCTCCCCCTTTCTCCATCCTACATCCTCAAACAGAGAAGAATGGCATGCATAAATTGGGATTTTAAAATATAGGATATAATTTCTATTTCGAGACTAACTTTGGAAATGGCAGAAGGATAGGCACTGAAACAAGAGCATTTGTTGTGCCATTTTAATAACGTGACATATACCTGCTTAGATACGTAATGGTGATAGCAAAGGCAGCCGGGTGAACTGGTTACAAACACAGACTCAGCAACCAGACTGGGTTTGTAATCCCTGTTCTGCCTCTTACTAACTGTAACCTTTGTTAATTGACTTATTCTCTATATGCCTTAAGTTTCCACATCTGTGAAACGAAGTACCTACCTGCAATTAGAGTGCCTACCTCATAAGGTCATTATGCAAATTACATGGTTCAACATATCAACAGTGCTTAGGAAAGTGATTGGCACATTCTAAGAGCTATGTATTTTCTTATAAGGCTGTTGTACAGTCCTATGTTAGGCTCTCAGCACAGTTGTAACTAGAAGCAGTATTTTATTCTAACGGCACAGGTTAATAAGAGCAAGTTCTACCAAATATTAGTGCCTCTATAAAGAGAACACAAAGATAAACAAGAATCTCAATTATGAAAAAAAAATGTATAATAAAACAAGTGCTCTTTCTTTTTTATTAAATGAGACCCTTAAAAAAAATACTACCCAGTGCTGGTAAGAGTGTAATGAAATGATAAAGCAATCTGACAATATTACCAAGAGTTATAAAATGTTAATACTGTGTGATCCAAAAATCCTACTACCTTACTTGAGAGAAAACCAAAATATGAAGAAAACTTTTAGCAAAAAAATATTTTTAAACTTAGTTATGTGTCACTTATGTAAAACTGGAAAACCTAACAAAAAAATAATATTAGTATTTAAAAATAGTAGTTTTGGGATATACTGCATATAACTAGGTTCCTCCCTCTAGAAATGTCATGGTGATTATTTAAATATTGAAGGCACTGAGAAGCTCGGCCTTAAATCCTTCTCTTTTATCCAGCATTTCCCAAATGTATTGGATAAAGGGAACTTTTGGTAATAGCTACTAAAATTTCCCATAGAGCTGGAGTGCCAAGGACAAGGAAGGAAAAGTATGGGTTACTTAAGTGACGGTTAATCTTTTTTTTTTTAAAGATTTATTTATTTTTTATTTATCCCCCCCTTGCTGCTTGTGCTGCTGTGTCCATTCGCTGCGTGTCTTCTCTGTGTCTGCTTATCTCCCCCTTGCTGTGAGGTCTTGCCGCATCAGCCCACAGAATGGGGCGAGCCGGCCTGCCCTCACAAGGAGGCCTCGGGACGCGAACCCGGGCCTCCCATATGGTAAACGGGTGCTCTATCCACTGAGCCACACCCGCTTCCCGGTTAATCTTCTTGAATAAAAATTTATGCAGTCATTGACAAGGATAGTTTTGAGTATTATACAGTCTACTTCCAGTGACATAAGAAAACACTAACTATACAATGTTGAGAAAAGAAAAAAAGGCTAGACCCAATCAATTAATTAATAACCAAGCATATGAGAAAAGCTCAAAGGGAATATCCCAACATGAGTGGTAGAATTCCATGTAAATACCTTTATGATTGAAAACAAGCTAACAATAATAATAAAACCCAAGTAATTTAAGTTCCATCTTCTTCCTGATTTGGAAGCATATTTTGTTTATTTGTCTGGCTGTTCCTTTAATAAGGCCTGAGGGGAGAATCCTTACTGAAAGTGACCTGTAACAAGAAAGTAGAAAACAAACAGAGCAGTCATTCAGCTTCACCAGAGGAATACATGGAAGCAGCCAGCCCTGTCAATTTGAAAGAGGCTAATGAAACATTATCTGCAGGTGAGCGGACTGTCTCGCAGCATTACAACTCCAAAGCTACAAATGATTTCCTAACTGCAGAGGTAACCACTATACAGATACTTTGAAAGACAAATGAGAATGCTGCCACATACAAGGTCAATCACAAACCTCCCAGACAACCTGGGTTTCTCTTTTTCACCAGAAAAAGATGATCTGGGGGGTGCCAGTGGGCACCCTTGAGCAAGCCATACTACAGTCATTTCTCTTTCATTTCTGAGTTTGAATTTTTAGCAGCCTGGTACACATATCTATTTTTGCGTCTGCTCACGCATACTTTGAAAACTTTGATTTTCATTATGTTGGAGAAAATGAATAAACATCAATTTACAATTCTTATAAGTATTTGATTATGGTTAATGTAGTTTTAAGAAATCACTAACAAGAGCATGGTAAACTGGAACCTATAGGAGGAGAAAAACAAAAATCAAATCAATAATGAACACTTCATAGTTTACCTATGAACTTTATTCATTCATCAACTCCTAAGGTTTATCTGGGACCATAATTTTATTTGATGCAATATATGCTATTTAGGGATTCTTTTCTTTTTATGACCTAATGATGTATTTAATGTTTAATTATATCTCATTTTAAAGTCTAAAGATTATGTCTAAAAGCCAAAGCAAGTATGCAGCATCTGTTCATTGCATCTGCAGTCACTACCACAAAAATTAACCTTAATCTAAAGAGGCACAAATGGTTTTTTATGCCAACAGGAGGCCCAAGCATTTAAAAATCAATGACTGTCCGCCCAGATAAAGCACAGCTGTTTCCTAATATTCCAGCTCCACATTGAACCCATGTTTAACCCAAATGACTAACCTAAAACTTCCCACACTCTCATATTCCCCAGTTGAAACTGTCAGAGGAGGACACTGACAGTGCACCATGCACTGAATTAAGTGGAGAAAATGCAGCGTGGTGCTGTCCTAACCAGGCATTTGGAGAGGCACCTTCTACTGCCATCACTCAGTACTTTAGTAAAATCATAACCAGTTTTACTTGCTAAATCCAGAAATCTCCCTAATGAGACAATTTGTCCATTGTGCTAAAAAGGCCAGGACATAGTGAGAGTGGACTGACTTGCAACCTTCTAAAAGAGGTTTTCTCCCTAGAACCCAAGTGACTTTGAAAGAACATCCCAGAGAAAACAGTCATACAATTAGGAACAGTAAAAAAAATTCCCTTAATTAGGTGTACTTTCACCTTCATGAAGGACATGAAACCAAGCTATTATGAAAAGAGAAGGAATGTTGAATATTGGCAAAATGGAAAGAAAAAGAGCTTCAGGGAGTGGCCAGTTTTTAAAGGATGCTCCTTGGCACATGGATTTTCTAGGAGCCCTACAGCACCCACTTTATTTATTTTTTTAAGATTTATTTATTTTATTTATTTATCCCCCCCTTGCTGCTTGTGCTGCCATGTCCATTCGCTGTGTGTCTTCTCTGTGTCTGCTTATCTCCCCCTTGCTGTGAGGTCTTGCCGCATCAGCCCGCGGCGCCCCGCGAGCCAGCCTGCCCTCACAAGGAGGCACCGGGAAGCGAACCCGGGGCCTCTCATATGGTAAATGGGTGCTCTGTCCATCGCGCCACACCCGCTTCCTGCCGTGAGGTTGCTGCATCAGCCCACCGCACCGCTCAGGCCGGCGTGCCCTCACAAGGAGGCCTCTGGACGCGAACCCGGGCCTCCCATATGGTAAACGGGAGCTCTATCCACTGAGCCACACCCGCTTTCCCAGCACCCACTTTAAACACATAATTCAACGTTAAAGTGGGATAGCGGGACAGAGAAAATCTTAGATATTATGGATGAGAAGACAGAGCTGCGTTCTGTGTGACAACTAAAATGTCATTTTGTCTATTTTTCCCACCTGGGGGAAAAAAAACAAAAAACAAGAACTTGGACTAGACTACCTTGAAGATCCCATGTGACACCATAGAGCTTTTCCAGATTCACTCTTAGAACTAAATTTTAAAGGCTGTGTTTTCGGATAAATTACTAGGTAATATAAGAGAATTACTAGGAGGCCTCAAAAAAAATTTAGGAGGCAAAAAACACATTTCTAATACTTATGCACACTGTACCGCCTGATTTCCAACTGGCTCAGCTGAAGCTTTTAAGTAACATCTCAGTAGATCTAATGAGTGAGATCAGCAAGTTACCATCATAGTGGGGGGCTCCACCACCACCACGGGGGGTTGTAGACCTTGTGGTTTAGTGACAGCAATTCTGGCTGGTTACAGATTTAAATCCAGCCATATGAAGGAGGATGAGTCAAGAAGGTTGAGACTAGGAAGGTCCCTTTATTTACTGCATAGAAAGCCGTTGTCCAGTAACTGCTTTCCCTTTCTATCCTTCTGGGCCCATGGATTCCTTGCTTCAGGCATCTGCCTTCCTCGGTGCAGCCTCAGGTGGCCGCCACTGAAGGGTCCAAGTCCCCAGCCTGAATGGTGATTGTCTCTTATGGTGTTTCAAGCATCAGGGCTTATTAAAACCCCAAAGGGCAGTAATCCCTGAATGCCACTAAAAGATCTCCAGCTGCTACCGTTTATGAAGTAGGCTTGACAAGAGAGGGGGAGGGAAGGCAGGGGGTAGCAGGAAGGACAGGGAGAGAAGAATTTAGACAAGGGCAAGTTATCCAAATAGAGCCCCCATCAAAAAAAGAATCATGTTTTATCAGCTTAAGCTTTCCTGCCTCCTTTCCCAAAGGTATTTCCTCCCCTCAACTCTCATTAATTCTTCTTTATAGCTGCCTACACTTCTTTAAAAAATAATAATAATAAAGGCAGCACATGGCTAGAGAAAGCCCATAATGTGTAAAAATTAGAAGGACTAGCCAGATGAATTACTTGGAAACAGAACTGAATATGTCTTCCTTAAAAATCTGTTTTTTTTTTGTTTTTTGGTTTTTTTTCACGGAAAAGATTTAGAGTAGTTCGCAGTATCTGTCTCTCCCCTATTCTTTTGAAAAGGTCTTTTCATCTCATTAAGTTAAGCTGATTAATAAAAATTCAGCAGTTAGTCCATGGATCCTTTAGAAGTGGTGATACAAGCTGAAAAATGCAGGTGGAAGGTTTTTGTGCTGGAGATAATAAGGGGTATGACTTCTTAAATTCTTTGTTGTCATCCTCCATTAGAGATAAATAGTCACCTTGGCTCAGATTCCTCAGACAAGAACTATATTGCTACTTGTTATCTTGTATTAACCTTCAGAAAAATTTGAGTGCATAGTTTAAAAAAGAGAATAAGAAATATTATTTAAAAATACAATGTGAATGAATTTTTGCTTCATTTAAAAAATTATTTATACAAATTAATAAACAAAAATATGGCCTGTAGGATTAGAAGATTAATTAAAGGTGAAAATTAATTTCATTCAAAGAGATTTCATGTGTAAAGAGAAACTTGCACTTAAAAATCAAAATAAGCTGGTAAATCCAGTGATTTAATCATAATTTTTGTCATCCAAAAATATCTAATTACATAGTCAGTGTATGGCATGCACATAGTCAATGCTCAATCAGAAGTTAATAAATTTCCTGAAAATTTTAAAATGACTGTTTACTTTTAAAGATGAAAAACTGTCAGATTATATAATGTCATGACCTGTAAATGTTTTCAACTGTTCAGGTATGAGTGAAATTCACCCAGAAAAAAATTATAAAACCTCTATTACGTGACAAGCTCTGGGCCCAGAGTCAGGAAATGAGTCCATCTGCCTTTTAGGAGTTAAAGTATTTCCCTAGCCACTTTTAAACTTGCATGACTTAAACTGTTCATCCATGTCGTGTCCAAAGTATTTCTTCCCAGCAGATTGTACTAAATTTGTACTACCATTCATGACATTTTGGTTAAAAGTCTCCCTAACCGGTAATGCATTCACTCTTCATATGTTCACAACGCTACCAAATTTATTTATATCAAATCTTGCGTGTGTCAGAGAGGGATGGGGGTGGCGAGAAAGGGCGTTTTTATGCCAACGTAACCAATCTGTCCATCCCTATACTGAGTGGGTTAAGTTTTATAGTTAGTCTGCTTCTATCATTAAACTCTAAACACCAAACCAATACGTGAACATAAAATATTTTTGCCTAAATATGTTATTTACTATATAAAGATTTTAGGGGGAGAAAAGAATTTCTTCCTTTACTTATGTTTTGTGGATATTGGGCATACTTAAAGTCATCAGGTCTTTACAGAATAGCCCTCAAATGTTAAAAAGTGTTAGGGATTTTAAAGGATCCTGACTTAGCTATTACTGTTTTCTCAGATAAAGATGAAGGATTCAGTAACATTAAGAAAGCCAAACTCATTTGGCCACATGTTCCCTGTGGCCTGAAGCCTGTCACCTGTTTTGGCATCATCAATCCATCTTTTCAAATACCTAAAAGGCTGAGACCAAACAATGCAGCTGAGAAAAATAATGAATAAGGATCCATTTACACTTCTATTGTGAAGAATCATCATAGGTTAGCTTAGGTAAGAAACATGGCTTAACCAATTATCACAGAAAAATGGGTTAACTAAAGCTTAGCTCCTTTTCTGTGGAAAGATGAGCAGAATCTTGAGACACTATATTTTCAAAATCTTCAAAGTGCCTACTGTGTGCCAAGCACATGCTAAATACAGTAAACATAAAGATGAATAATCCATGGCACTAACAGCAAGGAGATTAAAATGTGTCTGGTCTTCATTTCTTTAATGAGGTGAGAGACTTATTGAGAAATATGAAAGGGTAATGAGGGGGGCACTAATTATACAAGTTGGTGCTAGTTCTTCCTTTTGCAAAACTATTTTGAGTTCCTCGGTATCCCTGTAAACACGGAGACAGGAAGGGTCATATACATACACTCATATTGTGTAGAGCATAATGAAAGAGGTAGCTGCTGAGAAAGCAAAAAAAAAAAACTTCTGAAAAAATTAAGTATTCACATGGGAGTGTAGAGAGGGTGAGGAATCATGCAGTTTACTGCCAGTGGGTATTGTCACTGAAAGTGGTTCTTAAGATGGGATTTCCTTGATATCAAAGAAATGACAGAATATATTTTTTAAAAAGATTTTTGAATAAAGTACAAACATCTGAGATCAGTTCTTCAAGTTCCCCCAAGAATAATCTTTTATTTTGTAAATTCCACTGGAATCGGGACTTTTCATTTTCATCAGCACATTGTAGACAGTTAATAAGTTTGCTTAAAAATATATATATATAAAATATAATTAAGACATGGATAAGACCCGTATGATACAATATATGACTTTTTAAAATGAAAAAAAAAAAACCAGCATCTTTGTGATGGGGTTACTGATAATATAAAACACAAGCAAATTTCATATAGTAGATTAAATAATGTAAAAATTGCTGCTTGTATATATTTTAAAATAAAACAATTTGTTTTGCATCTTAATTAATATCAACCCATTTCTATCTTACTCAATTCTGGAAGCATAGGAGACAGGCACTGAAACTTTTCAGTGTAAGTATACAGTTACTGTACATAAATTTTCTTCAGCATCTCACAATTGCATCATGAGTATAACAGTCAACAATGGATTAATAATAACAATATTTGTAGAGGAAACAGTTTAAAATTGTAGTCCTATAATTAGCATTGTTATTACAAGGAGCTCTGATATTAAGAATGTCTTTTAATAAAAATAACTACACATGGAAGTAAATGCAAGCAAAACAAATGTACTTTGATACTCATTCTGATAGCCAAAAAAATCAGAGATTACAAAATTACAAAAAAATCCACAAAAGTTAAACCTGGATTTTTATATTTAGTCAGATTTCTTTTATCAGACAACGAGGAAATAGGAAACATTCAGATCAGGTCCAACAATTACTCAATACAGAAACCCACGGGCAAACACACATTCCGCTGTTGGTAATGGCTGCTGCTTGCAAATCAATCTGTTTGGATGAGAACAAGACCTAGCCTCTAAGAGAACACATCTTCGTGTTCTGTGATTGTGATTAGTCCACTGAAAACCCACACTGCCACAAGAAATGGGGCGAATCCAGTCCAACCTACCCATGAAACTGATTAGGAATAATTTGTCTAGAAACTGCTGAGCAAAATTGATGAAGTGGGCCAGGTATCTCCAAATAAATGAGACAATTTCTCCTCCATAAGCATGTCTGTCCAAGGCAAGGAAGGCATAAAACTGGCGAAGTAGGTACTCATCACTGTTTATATACCTATCTCTACATTTACCATCATCTTGGTACAAAAATATTTAATAATTTATTTTAAAATGTAATTGATTTTCTGACTGAATCATTCTTTCTCATATAATAAACTGGCTTTTTGGATCTTATTTTATAGATTCAACATGTCTTGTCCACTGAAGTTTTCACTGATTATTCATTTCAAACAATAAAGTCTACCATGACATTATTTATATCTTTTAAATAATCATATGAAAAAATATACAAGTTATAGCAATAAACAGGATAAAAGCATGAAACACTGGAAAGAGTCATATTTACAAAACTATGATAAAAGATTTATATTGTACAATTGTATGCTGTATTGCAACATTTGCACATTTACCCAATTTTCTTAAGTCTTCTCTATTCTGCTTCATATCTCCTCTCAAAGGAAAGGGAAAAGAAATGAAAACCAAAACGTTTCAGTAAATCAACTTATGGTAGAACTTATAGCTATGAACTGAAAGTATTTTTTTTTTATTCTATGTTGTTCTTTTTCTTTCTTGGGAACTCTTAGATTAAAAAAACAAAACAAAAAAACTATTCTTAATTTTTGGAACCAACAACCTAAATTGGGAGTTTAATCAGATACAATTCAGTCAAACGTAAAGATATTCCAGCGTTGAATTTCAGGATTCAACTTATTTTCGTGTGGTTGGGTAGTTTGGGTAGCTGGATACATGCCATACATTATTCTTCTTACTTATTAGCTGAAACTTCAATGTGGTTTTCCAGATATAAACCCTTAAAGTTATGTATGGAAGTAAAAAAGAAAAATTATCTGTGTTCTCTTCAAAAGTTTGCACGTTATAAATACGTATATATTAGTTCCTCTGCAATGATAAAGTAGGGGCCGGCAGCAAAGTAAATTACATGTTTTAATCAAAGAAGTTAAAAAGGCAGATAGACTGATGAAGTTAAAAATGATCTCCCAGAGCATGACAATCCCCTCACTGCAGAGATAAGGAAACGCGCTTGACCAAGGTTAAGTGACTTACCCAAGGTCAAACAGTTAAATGGTGTCAAGGCTTCAACACAACTCAGAACTTCTGAGTCAGAAGCTCTTGCCTAAGAGGCTGTCTAATTCAATCACCTTGTTCTAAAGACGCTCAGTCCCAAAGCATTCGGTGATTTGTTTAAGGTCAAACATCTAGGTGGTAATAGAGAAAAAGTGACACCTGACTCCGAAATCTGACACCAGGACTTTTTATTTTTTTAATGATATTACTCTATCTTTCAAACTGATAAACTCAGAAAAAAGAATTTTCACACAATTAAAACATGAGTTCCAGTTAGGCTGTCAAAATATTTGACAATAAGTAGCCAAAAAAATTAAATGGAGGAAGCGGGTGTGGCTCAGTGGATAGAGCCCCCGTTTACCATATGGGAGGCCCGGGTTCGCGCCCCGAGGCCTCCTTGTGAGGGCACGCCGGCCTGAGCGGTGCGGTGGGCTGATGCAGCAACCTCACGGCAGGAAGCGGCTGTGGCGCAATGGATAGCGCACCCGTTTACCATATGAGAGGCCCCGGGTTCG
>JAQZBX010035040.1:0-24738 GCA_029593785.1 Cabassous unicinctus
TTTGGGTGAGAAAGTACCTCTTATGCTCACTTGAGTTGGACTCTTTAGGGCCTTGTGACTGTAAGCTTCTACCCCAAATAAGTAACATTTATAAAAGCCAATAGAGTTCTGGTACTTTGCATCATCATTCCTTTGGCTCACTAATACAGATAATAAACTTGTTGCAAGATGGTGTGATGGTAACATGAAGTGGAAAATTTAATAAAATGTGAATATTCATATTTTATATTTTCAATATTTTGTTTTCAGGATAATTCTAATTATTTTACTATTGGCAAGTATCTTTGATAATTTGGCTATTATATTTGGTATTAGAAATAGTATTCTAAAAAAATCAGGTCAACAAGAAACACTGAGAGTTAGTATGGCAAATTTCTCTACCTTGGTAAATGAATTCATACCAAGAGGATTTAGAATGGGCCTAGCAATACCAGGGTTATCTTTATGATCTTTCTGATTTTTTATGCTCTCCTGTTGGCATGGAACTTTGACAGGATTAGGATCTTCATTGCAGACTTCCAACTGTGTGTTCCTATGTATATCTTGCCCCAAAACTTGTCTTTTCTGTATGCTTGATATTCACTATTGCTTCCCATACACTGAAGTGCTTCCTAGCAGACTCAAGTGGTATCATTCATTGGCTGTGGCTGTCTTTTCTTCCAAATCTTTCTCTTTATTAATGTAGAGGCATTCCTTTCACTGCCATGGTATATGACCGTATCATTTCTATTTTAAATCCCCTTTATACTTGGTGATCATGCCTGACCATGACTATGGTTCTCTGCTTATGGGATGAGAAATATAATACAGATTTTGGTTTATTGCTTTGTAGTAAAAATGAAGTAAATGACTTCTGTTACCACTCTCCTCTCTTATTCTCACTTTTTTCAAACATGTGAGAAATTTGTAATCATATTTATCATCTTCTTTGCTTCCTATTCATATTATCACAGCCATTTTGAGGATCACCTCTAACAAGGGAGAGCAAAAAGCCTTCTCCATATTTTCATATGATTTTGTATGTTCATTTTACTCTTTGGGACTGTGCTCTTTAGGTATTCATAACCAAATGCCAACTCCTCAATGGAACAAAATGCAGTAGTGTCAGGTTTTATACTTTAGTTACCCTCATGTTAAAATCCTTGGTCTATATTCCAATGAACAGAGATGTTAAAGATTCTCTGGGAAGAATCTTTCAGAAGTGTAGGCCTGATTTCTGATCTTTCTTCTTGGATTACAGCAGTAGAGGAAAACTAAATTTTTTATGTTTGAAAAGATAAAAGTGTTCAAGTTTACAGTGGGATATGTGAATCAGGGTAATATTTAGCATAATTGTGATGCTTGGCATGAATCCTAAACATTGTTTTTTAAATATACAAAAGTAAATAAGAAACAACATGAGTCAGTTAATAGCAGGAAGTGGTAAGAAATTGTTGACTGTTGCAGTGAAATTTCTTGTCATCAGAGTAAAGATCTCCATATTTACCCTGTCCACGCTCTATTTTTGTTGCTTTTACACTCCATTTTACATACTTTTCCACATTCTCAGCTATCTCCAGCTCCATCTCTCCATTATCCATTTTTAAAGATCTTTCAAAGTTCATTCATTTCTCTTCTCTTGATTCAAGCCCTACTTAGAGAATAATTCATGTTAGCCCAGAGTCATGGAGGGAAAATTGATTTAGAGTCAGATAGAATTGATATTGAATCATAGATTTGTCCTTCATGGGTAGTGTGATGTGAGGTAGGTTCAGGTATTTGCATGACCTCATAAATTCCTGGGCATTTTTAAGAATTCTAGAGTGTTTTCACATTCAAAATAGTCCTTCCTGTGCATTGCCTATCATGCATTATTTAAGAATGCAATCTGAACTTTAAATAGAGTGTCATTTCTAGTCCCACAACTCTTTTGTCTTGCTGCTTTGATACATAATGCTCTGCTTCATTGTATTCTCCAATCCTCTCATTATTTTCCATTGCATAGAAGACAAGAGACCAAAGATTTTGTTTGTTATTTTGTTTTCTCATTAATGTACCATAACATGAAAACAAACAGGGGAAATTCAACCAACAGAAGAGTGATCAAACTGAATCTCAGTTATCGCCATTCCTCATGTCCTATGCCAATATCGTTTCCCACCAGACAGTGCATTCTTTTTATTTATATTTTTTTGTTTTAAAAGAAGCTTTAGATTATATTAATGTTACATAAAAATACAGAGGATTCCCACATGCTCCAGCCCCTCCCCCTCCCACACTTTCCCTTATTAGGCATCTTTCATTAGTGTGGTACATGTTACAATTGATAAATACATATTGAAGCATTGTTACTAACTATGGAATATAGTTTACATTATAGTTTACACTCTATCTCGCACAATTTTATGGGTTATGACAAAACGTATAATGGCCTATATCCTTTAATGAAGTGTCATGCAGGACACTTCCAATGTCCCAAAAATGCCCTTTTGTTCCTCTTTGTATTAGTCAGACAAAGGGGTGCTGATGCAAAGTATCAGAACTTTGTTCACTTTTATGAAGGGTATTTATTTGCGATAGAAGCTTACAGTCACAAGGCCATAAAGGGTCCAACTCAGGATATCATAAGAGACACTTTCTTACCCAAAGTAATTTGTCTCATATTGAAGCAAGAAAGTGGATGACTTCTGTGGGGGTTCAGCATTCCTCCTTCCTCTTATTGCTCCATGGTCTCATCTTGTTCTGTTCTCTTCTGTAGGCTGGCAATAAGGCTCATCTCTCCCACTGGGGTTCATTTCTTCCTGTGCTCACCTGCTCTGTTCTCTTCACATTTTCAGCTGTAGACTATCAGGCTCATCTCTTCTCCTGGGACCTCTGCCATGTCTAAATAGCTGTCTCTCTTTCTCTGTGTTCTTCTCCTGTGTATTTGCTTCTAGTTCTGTGTAAGGGTCAGTTTTATTAGCCTACCAAGGGGGTGGGGACTTGAATCAAAGCACTAATCTTACCATAATTTAATCAGACATCTCAGCTGAGTCCAATACAATCAAAGGGTTATCAGGCCCAGAGGAACAGACCAGTTTACAAACATAATCTCTCTGTTTGGAATTCATAAATAATTTCAAATTACCACATGCCTATTCTTCCCTCTCTCTCCCCTCAGAACCTACAGTGGCCACTGCCGTTATGTCAATGATAAAAGTTCTTCCATTGCTAGGATAATAATAAGTCAATAATAGAATATTAAGTCCATTGTTCATTCCCTAATCCTGAGGATTTTGGGATGGTGATGCCCACTCTGCTTCTAATTGAAAGAGGTCTTTGAACCCATGGGGCAGATGGATGGAAATTTCTTGCTTGAAGTTGCACTCTCTGTTCCTTGGGATGGGCATTGTCCATCATCATCTCCTTGTTAGTTGCGTAGGTTAGTCCAGTGAACTGGAGAGTAGGTTTTGAAAATCTCCTGAGATTCAGGGCTCAACCAGCACATGAACACACCAAAGAGTTAAGTCTCTGGGAAATATATTTAATAAATATAATGATAATTATAGGTTGAAATAAATGGGACAGAAGAGCAATGTGTAGGGAAACTATAAACGAGTCAACTCTGTTACGCTGGGGAGCAAAAATTTCAAAATGAAGCCCACTGACAAGGTGCAGAATTCCGGAGCTTATCTGCCCTGCTTATAGTGTTTAGATGTCTCTAGATCCTTTAGGAGCCCTGCTCTTTGAAATATCATTTATTGTGGCAGTCAAAAAGATCCTGCTGAGATGTGCGTAATGCCTCTGTGCCACAAGGACCAGATCATTGCTTCTCAAGAAGCTTCTTCTGCTTGTCTATTCTCTCACATAGTCATGGTCTCCTGCTTTAACTGACAGTGCCCTGAGTCTGACAAAACAAAAAATATAAATATATAAAACCATTTCCAATGAGTATGCTCAGCCAAAAATTTCAACTAATAAACAATATTATCTGTATTTGTATTTGGATTTTTTAATCAATACTCATAGATGAAATCTTAATAAAATGGATATAAATAATGACTTCCAACAGTATGAATAAAAGGTTCTTCAAAGTAGACCCTTTCTGAGTAAAGGGAGTTTCTTTCCAAAAGTAGTTATTTCATCGAGATTCTGGAAAAATTGCTGATGAATTTTAAATTGTAATAATTTTAAGTAATATTTTTTCACTATTCTAGAAATTAAATGTTTATATATATATTGACGTACAGGTTTGCAACAAGTATAATATGTCTGCCAGCCTGCTTGGTGCATAAGACATTATCAATGGGCATTGTTTATTATTATCCTATTAAAGTATACCTTCATATTAACTTAATGTGAGAAAAATATTGATGCAATTTAGCACATTTAAAACATTATCAAATGCTCTAAGAATAATAAAGAAATGCTTTCTGGTATGTAGTATTTCCAAAGAAAGGACTAAGAGCCAATTCAAGCTAATATCAGAACAGTGAGTCTTTGTTATGGTCATCTGTGAAAAATATCATCATAACCATTATTATTGCCATGTCAAATCTAATTTTTTAAACAAATCAATTTATTGATACATACTAAAAAAACAATTCATCCAAAGTGTACAATCAATGGTATTTGGTATGATCATAAAATTGTGCATTCATCTCTTCAATTTTTATTAGAGCATTTCCATTATTTCAATAATATTACTAATAAAAAACAGACAAAGAATATTCCTCACCTCTCAATCGCTCTGTTTCCACTGCTGTACATAGCTGCCAATTCTGGCTATTCTTGCACAGTTATTTGTTTAAGAAACAGTTTTATTGATTTATATTAACATTCCATATGACCTATCCAAACTGTATGATCAATGGCTTTTAGTATGATCACAATGTCATACATTCATTATCTCAAAAAGTTCAGGGCAATTTCACTACTTGAAAATCAAAGACTCAACACCACTTAGCATCCCTTCCACAGTCCAACATAACCACTAATCTAATTATGTCTTTATAGATTGATGTAGATTTATATTTTATATAAATAGAATCATACACCATGTAGTACTCTGTGTCTAGACTCCTTCACTTGGTATAAAGTGGTTTTTTTTGTCTGATATTAACATTTTGTAGTATTAATATACTACAATTTGAAGTGGGTGGATATGGCATCTTACCTGATCATCTACCCGCTTCCCTCTCCATGAAGCTGCTTCAGTGCTGGCTAGAATATATTATTCAGTCTTGTATGCTTGCCCTATCTCCCTTCCCCCCTACATTTCTCTGCCTTGAGTATGTTGGGTGCTGGTCCCACACCTGTTTGCCCTGTATATCCCCGAAAGAAGTATCTTTGCCCCCCTTTCCTGGGCTGGCTTCAGCCAAGATTCAAAGTGGGTTCTCCTGGCCTCTCTGCCCTCCAGCTTATCCTTCCTCTTCCCAAGAAGTAGTACCTCCTGTCTTCTGTCAGTTGGCTTTTACACTTGGTAAAAGCCCCCTCTCAATTGGTTTTACAAAGTTGGACATATGTGTCATTCCCAGTTACAGCAGTCAGTACCTCACAGTTTTCATTTCATTCCTCTTGGGAGTTGCACAGCTTTCTCTTGGTCTGCTGAGGCCCAAAGCAGATCCTTTGCACAGTTTTTGGCCTTCCTTCTATTGTTTTCATGAGAGAGTTGAGCTTTGCTTACCAACTCTAATAGCATCTTCTTATACATCTCCAATATATTATTAATCCCCTTCTAAATCAGGAAGAAAACTTATGAAATTGTCCCTTGCCTGTCTTTGGTTAAATGTGTGGCACTGAAAAGTTTTGATGTTGCTTAACATTTGTGTCACCTTCAGATGTATGTAAATTTGGAGAATTTTATATCAGGTTTTTATCACTGATCCTCTTGTGTCAGTGAGAAAGTCATAAAAACGAGTTTGAAGGGACAAGTGGAAGAACTCATGCCTTAGTCTGAGACTAGTATCTGTGGGTTTGAGCAGTATCTTTTTGACTATATCTCTCTAATATATGGGTTTTCTCTTCAGGGCAGATTAAAGCAGGTGTGAGGATCACTTTAAAAAGAAGACTGTGGAATGAGAACCACAGAAACATAGGTTTGGGAATCAGTTCAAAAGTATATGCTAAAATAAAAGCCTTAATCAGGAGAAATAACCTGACCTGTACCAACAGCAATAAGCTCAGATATTTGAACAAATTAAGTATAAAATAATCATATTTAATTTCTAGCATTCCTTTTAGGTCCTGAAAATATGATATTAGACTCTGAGGAACATAATATCAAGAAGCCAGTCTCTCAGAGTCCTGTATTTGCTAAATATTTTATGATGTTTCTATTGTATTTATTTATCTTTTATTACATATTTATGATAACATTAAACCTTCAAAAACAATTTGGCTTATAGTAGTTTATATTTGCACAGAGGTATATATTTTCATTTTGTAACTCCATATCTTTGTTTATCTGTCAATTGTTTCTTTGTGGGGCTGTCAGGAAAGCTTCCTCATCTTTGCCAATAGTTTGATTGCTATAAAACTCTCACAGATCTCCTCCTCCATGGATCAAGATGCAATTACATCCAGCTCCAAATCTTCATTACATTGACATGTATTTTTTTTTAATTTGCATAGTAAAAGAACAGGCAAAAGATGAAAAAGCACAGAAGGGAATGTATTCTGCTTATCTGTCTATAATTATATTAGGATAATAACTTATTGATTAATGGCCAGAAATACTAATAAATGGAACCCAAACTTCACTTTATGGAGACTATAGTACAGTCAGAGTATTTATATCAATGAACTCACCAATATCCATTTCTTCAAGATTTATATTTGGAGGTGATTTCAGTAAAATAAGAATAATTCACATTTGTTAAAATATCACAGTACAGTTTCTACACATACAATAATTATTATAAAAATTTCACATCCAGTACAAGAAAATAACAGAAAATATGTAATAAGCAAAAAAAATTGGAGTATGTCATTGAATCATGCCCTCACCCCCTTAACAAAGACAGTTTTAAGCTCTAGCCCAGAGTACTTTGGATGGGAATATTTTTAAATAACATCTTTGAATGTGCTATTGGTTCAGAGGAGGCTAAACTGAATAAAGATGCATTGTAATCCAATATTACTGGTGTCCTTATAAGTTTAGGAAATTTAGACACAATTAGTAGTAGTCAAAGGAGAAGCAAGGCCAAGTGATGGAAGTGGAGATTGAATTGGGGATAACTGACAAGCTATGACTGGAACACAATGGACTTCAGAAAAAGCATTTCCCTGCCAACACCTTGATTCTGGACTGCTAGACTTCAAAGCTCTAAGACAATGGCTACCTACATGTTATGTAAGCTGTCCAGTGTGCTATTTGTTATGTCAGTTCTGGCTTACTAAGGCAAGGTGAATAAATATCAATGAATCAATTTATTCTTTTAAGAGTTTTTGAGCAACTACATATAATTTGCTAAGTCGCACGTAAAATTAGTAAAACATTATAAAGGTTTATGCATAATACCATGTGAATTTAAATAAAGTGAAAGCAATGGGTTTAAATTTGAGGTTGAGATCATCTTCACAGAAGAGATAACATGTCTATCATAGTCAGCATCTCTATTTTCTCGCCCTTTACAGATTTGTTAATTTTGTTAAGGGTCAGAAGTCTAGTTCTCATTTTTCACACAGCATTTTAGAGATTAGAGCATTCCATATATCTTGCATATTAAAATATATACTTCTGTCATGAGAACAAACTCATGCTTAATTATTTTCTTTTTCTGAAGAAAATTCAAAGAAAAATGAGAGGGAGAGAGAAAGAGACAGAGAGATTAAGCATTTTTTCTCTTCTTCATTTTTTTTCTTTAGTAAGGAGATCTGACTATGCCATTTAAATAATTTGTGTTCATTTGTGTATCTTTCCAAACACTGAAGGAACAATTGAGTTAGAAGTTGAAATTAAATGAGATAAAGTACATGGAAATAACTTTTTAAGAGTAATGCTTCTATGACTTGTTGGTCTGCCTTTTACATTTATTTTATTATTTTGAATTCAAAATAAAATTATTTTTAAAAAATCCATGCAAATATTATAATTTGTTTTCCTATTTCATAAAAATGTTACTGGAAGTGATATCATCAACATTGCAGTGTAAGACATTCCCTAGAATAGTTTTCAGTTAGAATCAGCTAGTAAACGAACAAATACCCCTTTGTTAGGACTCTGGAGTACAATATACAGTGGAGAAGGACCCAAGAAATGATGACTAAAAGAAAAAAGAAAATACTATCCACATAAGGTAGGAATTTACCATCCTGGGCCTTCCAGTCCAGATCCCTCCACCTCAATTAGTCCTGTGCAGTTCAGGAGTCACACACATGCAATTCATTGTAGTGGTGGGGGGAATTCTGCATAAAAACAAATAGTAAATATCATGATTCCTAGAGAAAGAACAGATGAAAAGAAATTTTCTTCTGGACATAAAACAATTGCATGAAAGTTCAGTCTTTAAATTTGTACCATATACCATATACCCATATGAATTAAATGAAGAACAAAGGAATATCTGAACAGTTAAACACAGGCTACCCAAAAGGCCCAGAATAAGTTGGACAAAGTGTCAAAGAAGAGCCTTAATGTAAACCCAATCAACCAAAAAACCCTAGACAAGAGGGAGAAACTTACCTTCAGAGGTAATTCATCAATTTATTCAGGTGCCCATATATCAGCAAAAATTCCTAGCCATATTAAAAAAAAGAAAGATATGGATCACTCAAGGGAACAAATTAGAACGTCAGATGAGACACAGAATTTGGAACAACTAATCAAAGAAGTTCAAAAAAGTATCCTAAATCAATTCAAGAAGATGAAGGAAAATATGGATATAGAGTTAAAATTTATAAAGAATGCAATGTGTGAACATTAAGAATAATTCAAAAGTTTAAAAAGAAACATAGAAATTGTGGGGATGAAAGCCATAGTAATGGATCTTAAGAATATCCTAGAAGAGTACAACAACAGATTTGAACAGATAGAGGAAAGTATTAGTGAGCATGGGGGAATCAAAATCATACAGTCAGAAGATAGAGAAAGCAATAGAACAAATTTAGCATTATCTCAGGGATATGCATGTTAACAAGAAGCATCCAAACATGGGGGTCCTAGAAGGAGAAGAGAAGGGTAAAGGAGCAGAAATAATGGCTGAAAGTTTCCCAACCCTTTTGAAAGGCATAAATACACATTCTCAAGGAGCACAGTGTACTCCAAACATAATAATTCCTAATGGACCTGCTCCAAGACACATACTATTCAGAATGTCAAATGCTGTAAACCAAGAAGGGATTCTGAAAGCATAAGGAGAAAAGCACTCCAACTTATACCAGGGATCCTCAATAAGACTTAGTACCAATTTCACATCAAAAAGCATGGAGATGGAAGCAACTGAAGTGTCCAGCAGCCAATGAATGGGTTAAGAAAATGTGCTAAGTACTGACATTTATATCTTATTTGACTGTAGGAAGGAATGAATCTCTGATACATGTGACAATATGGATGAATCTTGAAGACATTATGCTCAGTGAAATAAGGCACACACAAAAGGATATATATTGTATGATCTCATGATTATGAGATATTTAGCCTAAGCAAACTCCTTCATTTAGTCTACCAAGGGCTGGATTGGGAGTAGAGTATTGGGATTAATGCTTAATTTATACAGAATTTCTGTTTAGGTTGATTACAACGTTTTGGATGGTGGTGATGGCAGCACATTATTGGGAGTGTAATTTAAAAATTGAATTGTATATGTGAATGTGGTAAAAAAGAGAAATTTTAAGATATATATAGACAGATAACTAGAATAAAAATTAAAAGATTTAACATAGAATGTATAATGCAGTGATCCATATTGCAAAATATTGATGATAGTTAATAGTACAAGTTTAAAAATGTTACTTAATGAACAAATATGGTATGCTTATGCTATGGGTTAATCATAAAATCTTATATAGAAAAATATACTTAAAGTAAACTATGGACTATAATTATTGGTATACTTTTAATATTCATTCATTAATTTTAATGAAGGTATTAAATGAATGAAAAGTGTCAACACTACAAGGGTATGTTATATATTTTATAGGAATTTTCAGTAAACCTCCAACATCTCTAATTAAAAAATGAGTACATAAAGAAAAAGAAAATGTGAAGATTAAAATAAATATAGTTAAGAAGAGGCTGCTCTCAACAGAAGAGAGATTACACAGCTTCCAGGAGGAAATAAGCAGGAGACTTCTGCAATGTCTCACAGAGCCATTGGATTTCTCTCTGAGACAATGAATGGGCTCGAATACTTCAGTGATTGGAACAAGGTGAAGTGAGGCTTTTAAAAACTATAATGTAAGCTGTAGTGTATGGTTAGTAACAAATCTTCAATATGGGGTAATCAATTATAGCAAATGTACCACACTAATGAAGGTTGTTGTTAATGTGGGAAAGTGTGGGAGGGGGAGAGTGGGACATACGGGAATCCCTTATATTTTTCTGTAAAATTTATGTAATCTAAAGCTTCTTTTTTTATTGTGGGTGAAAATCAATTTTTCACAATACAAACCAATATTTGTAAAATGATAAGTAAATATATATGCACATATGTGCATTTGCTTACATAAATGTAATTATATATATATATATATATATATATTTAAACAGTGCTTAGATTACCTAAATGTTACACAGAAATTACAGGGATTCCCATGTTCCCCACCTCCCACACCTCCCATAACATCCCACATAAACATCTTTTATTAGTGTGGCACATCACCTGCAATGGATATGCACATCCTAGGACTTTGCCACTAAGCATAGACCACAGTTCACATCGTAGACCACACTCTCTCCCACACAGTTCTGCATGGTATATGCTGTTGTAAAATGGCCTATATCTGTCGCTGCCACATCACTCAGGACAACCCCCAAGTCCTGAGAAAGCCCCTATATTACAACTGCCCTTCCCCTCCCTGCCCCGAAAGCTTCTATTGGCCACTGGCTCTACCTCACTGTTAATATTCCTTCCATTGCTTGAATCACAATATGTCTACAACAGAATATCATTAAGTCCACTCTAGTCCATAGCTCTACCCCCAATCCTGAGGGGACTGGGATGGTGATGTCCACTACACCTCCAAGTGAGAGTGGGCTTATATCCCATGGATATGGTGGATGGGATTATCCTGCCTGCAGGTCAGGCTCTGTCCATTCCCTGGGATGCCCGTTGTACATCATCATCTCCTCACCAGGTGACTTCTGTGAGTCCATTGAGCTATAGAGTAGGAGTTGCAGCTCCACCGAGATTCCAGGCACAGCTGGCACATAGGTAGCTCAGAGGCTCCAGTCTCTGGAAGTACACCTACAAACTCTAGCATCACATATATGTTTGAATAGAAGGGATGGGTAGACCATGTACAGGGAGGACTTATTTGAGTCCAATTCTGTCACTCTCAGGAGCACAGATTCCAAAGTAGAGCCCACTGAAAAGGCATCAATCTCTGGGGCTATCCCCCCATATATAGGACCTGGGTGTCTCCAGAGGCCTCAGGAGCCCCTCTGTGTGGGGTGATATCCACTTTGGTGTTCTATGAGATCCTACTGAAGTATGCATAAGCGTTGTCACTGGGATGACCTCCTGACTCTCTTTGAAGTCTCTTAGCCACATGAACTCATTTGTCTTTACCTTTCCCCCCTTTTATTCAAGGATTTTTCCAGTCGTGTTGCCATTTGGCACTTGGTATTAATCCCTCATTGCCAGGGAGGCTCATCCCCGGGAGTCATGTCCCAGGCTGGGGGGAAGGTAATGCATACATAAGCTGAGTTTGCCTTAGAGAGAGGCCACATTTGAGAAACAATGAGGCTCTCAGGTGGCCACCCTTAGGCACCCCGTAACAGTAGGCTAACTTGCAATTACAAGAGCAAAGACTCATGAGGCTAGTCATCAATAACAAGAACCCATCAGTGGGCCATCCTTTCTTGCCAGACACTGCCCCTGCACTCAGGAGACTGTTGATGCTCCCTTGGAGAATGTGGCAGAGCTCTCCAGGCTGGGAATTCAGATTCCTTCATTTATTGAGTGGTTGTCTACCCACCGTGACCATGCCACATCCCTTGATCATTTGAACAATTTTATATATCTTTCATGTATATTCAGATGAACTTACTCCCATGAATCCCCCATCCCAGACACCCCCCACCAATGATCCTCTACAGCCCCCATTGAAACCCTTATGTTATCTAAACCTTTGTTGAAGATGAAGCCCATATAATAACCAAATATAATTAACAGGAAAATGAAATAATAATGATATATTTAAATACAAGAGATAAAATACAAGGAAACTCAGAAAAAAAAAGACTGAAAATAAAATATAATTAAGAGAGTGGGACATTCAAAAAAAAATGGGAAAAAACAAAAAAAAATTCCTTTTTAAAAAATTATTTTTTTTCTTTTCATCCTTGCATTATTGGATGTCCACTATACTGTGACACCTTCCCCCTCTAATTCCCCAGTGTCTCCCAAATTTTCATTTAAATTTCAATGAAGATTTAGGTCACAAGAAAGTCACACACGGAATACTAGAGACTTCCACATACCCAACCTCCCTCCCCCACCCCCAATCCATATAACAACATTTTTTTTTAAGGATGTTAGCATTGTTAAAACTGTTATACAGATAGTGAAATATAGCAACTATACATTGTCAATGGTTTACAGTATAGTTTACAATTTACATGGTACAGTTTAATAATTTTTGATGATATTTACCATGTCCTGTGTCCATTACTGTAAGGTAATGAAAAACATTTCCTATGACCATTAAATACCATATTTGATCTTTTCTGTTCCTTCCTCACCATCCCCCTGGGGCATATGACACTCCCCTATCTTGACTCATGGAATGACAAGATTCATAGTTACATGCCCTGGGTATTCTAACCTGCCCTTCCTAATCTACCCACCTGTCAACCCTGTACCACCAAACCCAGTAATATCACTACCCGTCTGTCCTATCCTTCAATATGCAACTATACTCTGTCACTTTACCATAGATTATGTCCATATGGGTGATGGCTCACAACCTTCTCTTCTCTTTCTTTCTCTCATTAACTTATCTTTCAGACAATGGTTCTCAGAAACTGCTCACTTTCCTCAATTCAAATCAGTGAGGTCATATACTGTTCATCCTTCAATGCCTGGCTTCCTTTACTCAACATAAGGTCTTCAAGATTCATCCATGTTATTCCATGTATTAGCATTTTATTCCTTCTTACAGCTGAGTAACATTCCATTGCATATATGTACCACCTTTTGCTTATCCATTCATCTCCTGATGGGCACCAGGGCTGATTCCAGTTTTTGGCAATTGTGAACAATGCCACTATGAACATTGGGGTGCATATATCTATTGGTGTCTTTGCTTTCAATTCTTCTGGGTATATACCCAGCAGTGGAATCGCTGGATCATATGGAAGATCTATTGTTACTTTTCTGAGGAACTGCCAAACTGACCTCCACAGTGGCTGGACCATTCCACGATCCCATCAGCAGTGGATGAGGGTTCCTATTCCTCCCCATCCTCTCCAACACTTAAAGTCTGCTGTTTTTTTAATAGCTGACATTCTGATGGGTGTAAGATGGTATCTCATTTTAGTTTTGATTTGCATTACCCTAATATCTAGCGAAGTCGAGCATTTTTTCATGTGCCTTTTAGCCATTTGTATTTCTTCCTTGGAGAAGTGTCTTTTCAGGTCACTTGCCCATTTTTTAGATGGGTTGTTTGTCTTTTTATTTCTAAGGTGTAGGATTTCTTTATATATGCATTATATTAGGCTCTTATCAGATATATGGTTGCCAAATATTTTCTCCCATTGGGTAGGCTGCCTTTATATTTTCTTAATAATGTCCTTTGAGGTACAGAAATTTTTAATTTTGAGGAGATCCCATTTATCTATTTTTTCTCTTGCTGCTAGTGCTTTGGCTGTGAAGTTCATGAAACTATTTCCTATTACAAGGTCCTGTAGATGCTTCCCTATATTATCTTCCAATGTCTTTATGGTTTTGGCTCTTATATTTAGATATTTGATCCATCTTGAGTTGATTTTTGTATAAGGTGTGAGGTGGTATTCTCTCATTCTTTTTGATATGGATATCCAGTTCTCCAAGCACCACTTGTTAAAGAGGCCATTCTCTCCGACCTGAGTGGGCTTGGTGACCTTGTCGGATATCAGATGACTGTATCTGCGAGGATCTATGTCAGAACTTTCAATTCTGGTCCATTGGTCAGTAGGTCTACCCTTGTGCTAATACCATGCAGTTTTGATCACTGTAGATTTGTTGTAAGTTTTAAAGTCAGGTAATGTGATACCTCCAGCTTCATTTTTTTTTTCAATATGTCTTTGGCAATTTGGGGCCTTTTACCTCTCCAAATATATTCTGTGGTTAGATTTTCCAGTTCCTTAAAAAATACAGTGTTGATTTTTATTGGGATTGCATTAAATCTGTAGATTACTTTGGGTAGGATAGACATCTTGATGATGTTTAGCCTTCCTATCCATGAACAGGGAATATTTTTCCATTTATTTAAGTCTTCTTTGATTTCCTTTAACAGTGTTGTGTAGTTTTCTGTATATAAGTCCTTTTCATCTTTAGGTAAATTTATTCCTATGTATTTGATTCTTTTAGTTACTATTGTAAATGATATTTTTTTCTTGATTTCCTCCTCAGATTGCTCGTTATTGGTGTACAGAAATGCTACTGATTTTTGAGCATTGATCTTATACCCTGCAACACTAATGAACTCCTTTATAAGTTCTAGAAGCTTTATTGTAGATTTCTTAGGGCTTTCTATGTATAGGATCATGTGGTCTGCAAAAAATGAAATTTTTACTTCTTTTTTTCCAATCTGGATGCCTTTTATATCCTTTTCTTGCCTCAGTGCTTGAGCAAGTACTTCTAAGACAATGTTAAGTAGGAGTGGTGATAGTGGGCATCCTTGTCTTTTTCCCGATCTCAGAGGGAAGGCTTTTAGGATTTCACCATTGAAGATGATGTTAACTTTGGGTTTTTCATATATACCCTTTATAATATTCAGAAAGTTTCCTTCTATTCCTATCTTTTGCAGTGGTTTTATCAGGAAAGGATGCTGTATTTTGTTGAATGCTTTTTCTGCATCTATAGAGATGATCATGTGATTTTTTTTCTGTCAATCTGTTTACGTGGTGTATTACATTGATTGATTTTCTTATATTGAACTATCCTTGCACACCTGGAATGAAACCCACTTGGTCATGGTGTATAATCCTTTGGATATGTTGTTGAATGGGATTAGCAAGTATTTTGTTGAGGATTTTAGCATCTTGGTTCATTAGAGAAATTGGTCTGTAATTTTCCTTTCTTGTGGTATCTTTGTTTGGTTTTGGTTTTAGGGTAATGTTGGCATCGTAAAATGAGTTAGGCAATATTCCTTCTTTTTGTGGAAGAGCTTAAGCAGAATTGGTGTTAGCTCTTTCCGCAATGTTTGGTAGAATTCAGCTGTGAAGCCATCTGGTCCTGGGCTCTTCTTAGTTTGGAGGTTTTTGATGACAGATTCTATCTCTTTGCTTGTAATTGGACTGTTGAGTTCATCAATTTCTTCTTTCATCAATGTAGGCTGTTTGTGAGTTTCTAGAAACTTGTCCATTTCCTTTAAATTATCATTCTTGTTGGCATATCATTTTTCAAAGTATCCTCTTATGATACTCTTTATTTCTGTGTGGTCAGTAGTGATATCCCCTTGCTCATTCCTTATTTTGTGTATTTGCACCTGTTCTCTCTATTTCTTTGTTAATCTGGCTAAGGGTTTGTCAACTTTATTGATATTCTCGAATAACCAGCTTTTGGTTTTGTTTATTGTTTCTAGCGCTTTCTTATTCTCTATTTCATTTAGGTCTGTTCTACTCTTTGTTATTTCCTTCCTTCTACTTCCCTTTGGTTTAGGTTGTTGTTTTTCGAATCCCTCCAGGTGTGCAGTTAGGTCTTCAATTTTATCTCTTTCTTCTTTGTTAATATATGTATTTATGGCTATGAACTTCCCTCTTAGGACTGCTTTTGCTGCATTCCAAAGGTTTTGATATGTTGTGTTCTCATTTTCATTAGTTTCAAGGTAGTTGCTAATTTCTTTTGAGATTTCCTTCTTGACCCACTGTTGTCTAACAGTGTGTTGTTTAATTTCCATATCCTTGTGCCTAACCTGTTTCTTGGCCCTTAGTGATTTCCAATTTCATTCCTTTATGGTCAGAGAAATTACTTTGTATAATCTCTATCTTTCTGAATTCATTGAGAGTTGTCCTGTGGCCTAGCATATGGTCTATCTTGGAGTATCATCCATGTACATTCGAGAAGAATGTAAATCCTGCTGTATTTGGGTGTAGTGTTCTGTATATGTCTATTAAGTCCATGTCATCTAATGTATTGTTGAGAACCTTTGTTTCTTTATTGATTCTCTGTTTAGATGTTCTGTCTAATGCTGATAATGGTGTATTAAATTCCCCCACTATAATGGTAGAGGCATTTATTTCTCGACTTAGTTTTTCCAGAAATTGCTTCATGTATTTTGAGGCACCCCAATTAGGTGCATAAATGTTTATGATTGCTGTCTTTTCTTGAGAGATTACCCCTTTTACTAATATATAGTGTCCATCTTTATCTCTTACAATAGTTTTGCATTTAAAGTCTAGTTTGTCTAATATTAGAATAGTTACTCCTGCCCTTTTTTGGCTATTGTTAGCTTGTAAAATTGTTTTCCAGCCATTCGCTTTCAGCCTGCTTGAATCCCTGGGTCAAAGGTGGGTTTCTTGTAGACAGCATATAGATGGATCATATTTCCTTATCCATTCTGCTAATCTGCGTCTCTTGAGTGGTGAATTTAATCCATTAACATTCAGGGTTATTACTCGCAATGAATTTCTTACTTCAGCCATATTTTCTTTGGGTTAATGTATGTCATATGTTGTTTTGTTTCTGTTTTTGTCTTTTTAGTTGTTTTTAAACTCTCCTCCAACTCTCTCTCCCTTGTTTTTTTCCTTTCAACTTGTAGAACTTTCTTTAGTATTTCTTGAAGTTCAGGTTTCTTATTGACATGCTCTCTTAATTTTTGTTTTTCTGTGACTATTTTGAACTCTCCATTATTTTTGAATGCCAGGTTTGCTGGGTAGAGAATACATGGCTCAAAGTTTTTTTCTTTTAGTACTTTGACTATTTCATACAACTGTCTTCTTGCCTCCATGTTTTCAGCTGAGAAATCAGCACTTAATCTTATTGTGCTTCCCTTGCATGTGATGGTTCTCTTTTCTCTTTGTCTTGAACATTGGACATTTTGACAAGTAAATGTCTTGGAGTTGGGCTGTTGGGATTTATACTGTTTGGGGTGCGCTGTGCTTCCTGGACCTGCACATCCATCTCTCTCAATAGGGTTGGGAAGTTTTCAGCCATTATTTCCTTCAACACTCCTTCTGTTCCCTTTCCCTTCTCTTCTCCCTCTGGGATGCCCATAATGCATATGTTTGTGCTTTTTGCATTGTCGGTTAATTCCCTGCTGGATTTTGTCTATCTTTTTATCCATCTGTTCTACTATCTGTTTGATTTCAGATGTATTGTCTTCCACATCACTAATTCTTTCTTCTGCCTGTTCAAATCTGCTGTTTTGTGAATCCAGCGTCTTTCTGATTTCTTGGATTGTGCCATTGATCACCATCACATCTGTTATCTTTTTGTGTATGTTTACAATTTCTTCAGTATGTTCTCCCAGTGTCTTCTTTATGTCCTTAATCTCTTTCTTCACTTCTTTTAGTTGGTCCATGATATTTGTTTGGTAAGCTTTGATTAGTTGTTCCATATTCTGCATCACTTCCTGGTTTTTAGTTTGTTCATTGGACTGGTCCATGTTTTCCTGTTTCTCAGTGTGGTTTTTAATTTTTTGTTGCTCTCTAGTCATCATTTTATCTTGATGGGTTTATTCAGTTGATTAGCTTCTCTCTCTGCTCTAGAGTTTTATTTAGCTGGTGGTTCTGTGTGTGTGATAACTTTTCTCTTTGACACTTTTTCTTCTCATTTTATTTCCTTGCTTCTTTCTATGTTCCCTTGAAGGCAAAAGATTAGGGCCAGAGGTATCGAAAGATGTGAGAAAGGAAGAAGGATAATAGTAATATTGATAAAAGTTAGAAGATGGGCCAAATAAGACTTAATGAAATGAATATTTAACTCCTGTAGGCAGTGTAGAGGAATAGGATAAAAATTGGAGTACCTACAATGGACTGGGAAATCACATCAAGGAATATATATATATAATGATTTAGAAGGCTGGAATTATGAGGAGGGAGAGAAAGAGTAAATAAAGGGCTGAAAGGAAAAAGTTAATATTAATAAAAAAAGAAGAAAACAAAATAGATAGAATAGAAATTGACACCCTTAAGTTGTGGGCATATGAAAGAACGTGGTATATAAGCATCACAACAGAAAGCAGAAGGCAGAAAGATGAAGGAAGGATAAGAGATAGTTTGGAACACAAAATCAATTTAGACAGAGAATGGGAAATCACTGAAGAAGAAGCACAGCAAAGAAGATACAAGCTAGCAGCACCTAATTAAAAAAAAATGAAAGAAAAAAGAAAGTGGGGAGGAAAGAGGAAAGAAAAACAAGAGACAACAAATAGAGAAAAAACCAAACAACCACACAGGCAAGCAGTCAAACAAAGCTAAGGAGAATCAGTGTGCTTCCTAGGATCCTTGTGGATCCTCTCAGCCTGCTTGTGTTTATCAATCAATTTCCATGCAGGGTTCTATGTGCAGGTTTTGAAGGAGCTTTTAGCTATTAAGCTAAATTAAAAGGAAGAATTTATTTTTCATTTTTTAAAGTGACTGCCTTTTTATTTTTTGGTGAAATACCAGACCCAAAATAAGTCCTATTCTAGACCACCCCCTTCACTGAGGGGACCCTAACTAGGCTTGTGGAAACTAATCAAGCACTTCCCACTTCCCGGACTCCCCAGGGGAACTGAAGTTCTGATGCTAGTCAGTGCAGAACAATAAAAATGGCCAACTCCTCCCCTTCTGGATCTGAGCCTCAGCATCACTGGGCTGCTGGGTAGATCAGGTTTCTTCAGCATATTCGCCTCTCCCCTCAGCCTGGCGTTGTTTCAAGCCAGCGTATCTGCTCCCAAAGCTATGAAGGGGTCCAGGCAGCCAAATCCACAGTAAAGAATCCCCTCTCTGCCTTCTGTCAGAACCCTTCCTCTCTCAGAGAGTGCTCCCACTCCGCAGCTTGGCGGGGTTTGGGGCTTATCCCTGGGCAGCTAGGTAAATCAGCTCCTTCAGCAGATTTGCCCCACCCCTCTGCCGGGTGATGATTCAATCCAGGTGTTTTGTTCACCCAAGCTGCAAGGGGTTCCAGGCAGCCAAATCCACAGAAAGGGAAGCTCTCTCACCCCTTTGCCAGAGCCCTCCCACTCTCACAGGATGTTCCCTCTCACCGGGCCCTGTCACCCAGTTGCTGGGCCAGGAGTTGCAGCTCAAACCAGCTTTTTTTTTTCCCCCTGAAGGTGGGGCTCAGCCATCTGTGTTAACCACCACAGGCAGACTGAAAACTCATGAATCTCTACCGATCAGTCCACGTGTCGATCTGCGCAGATAGATGTCCCTAGCTTCTCTCTTCGTGTGCCCACCCAGATTTTAGGTATAAAACTAAATTAAAAAGAAGAATTCATTTTTTAAAGTGACTGTCTTCTTTTTTTTTTTTTTTTTGGCAATATAAGGGACCCAAAAGAAGTCCTCTGCTAGACCACTCCCTTCACCGAGGAGACCCTAACTAGGCTCATGGAAACTAATCAAGCACTTCCCACTTCCTGGACTCCCCAGGGGAGCTGAAACTCTGATGCTTGTCAATACAGAGCAATAAAATTGGCTGACTCTGCCCCCTCTGGAGCAAAGCCTCAATGTCAGCGGGCTGCTGGGTAAATCAGGTTTCCTCAGCAGATTCGCCTCTCCCCTTAGCCTGGTGCCACTTCAAGCTGGCTTATCTGCTCCCCAAAGCTATGGGGGGGTGTCCAGGCAGCCAAATCCACAGAAGTTAAACCCCTCTCCACCTTCTGTCAGAACCCTCCCTCTCTTGGAGATTGCTCCCTCACACTAGGAGCAGGAGTCGCGGGTGTGTGATTCACGGCTCAAACCAGCCTTGTTCCCTGTGGGTGGGGCTCAGCCATCTGTGTCAACCACCACAGGCAGGCTTAAAACTCACGAATTTCTACCCATCACTCCACGCCGTCAATTTGCCTGCAGCTGGATGTCCCAAGCTTCTCACTCCGTGCGCCCACAGCACAGACCCCCAGGCATGACACTGTCCACAATCGGCCGTCCTCAGAGAGCCAGTCAGCGAGTGCCCTCCTAAATTGATGTCATCTTGCCTCCCTCCTCAGTCTAAAGCTTCTTTAAAAATAAAAAAATAACTTTAAAAAATGGCTTCAACATTTGAATAAGAGGAATTACTAGGCAGGCTGCCCTGGTTTTATTGAGGTTTGAAATTCAAACCCCAGGGTGGTGGTCGATTGGAACTTGATTTAAGGTAAATTGGATGTCTTTTTGGAGGATGCTCATAGTGTTTGACCCCCTCCTGAAGGGATTTGTACATAAGGAAAACAAGGGAACTGGGAAACATGGATGTCTTTCCCCTTCTGGAAACAATGCAAATGTCTATCAAGAGGTGAAATGTTAAAAAAAAAATTGGTATATCCAAACAATTTACTACTATTCAGCTCTAAAAATGAATCAAATATTGTTATAGGCTACAAATTAGATGAATCTTAAAATTATTCTGAAAAAAAAAAAACAAGAATAAAAGTACATGCTCTATATTTCAATTTATGTTAAACTTGAGGAAAAGTAAACTAATCCTTTATGATAAAAAACAGTCCCGTGTTTGCTTGAGGATTAAAAGGATAGGACAGGAACTAATGCAAGCATTATAAGGGGGCCAAAGGAAAGTTTTTTGCATGCTGTATATGTTTATTATCTTGATTACGGTGATGGTTTCACAAGTGTATATAAATGCCAAGACAAAACAAATTATAAAATTTAAATACATGCATTTATTGCCTAATGTGAGTTCAATGATGCTGTTTTACATCAGAATTTATTCATAAAATTTGCATCTCATTATTTATTTTTATTAAGAAGAATATAAATTACAAATTTAAATAATTCTACTTTTTAAGGTAAAATATTGAAAGAATTTTTTTTCCCTTTGGGAGTTTCGGTCTTTGTTTTTGGTGAGCTATAATCAAATTTCACTGCTTTTTTAAAATAAAAGTACAGAATTATTTTTACATAGATAGGGAATTTAAATAAGATAGTCTATAATATGAATTAATATAACCATCAATATTTATCCTTTCTATCACCTAAACTTCCAGTTTCTTTATGGACAGATGAAGATAATTGAATACACTCTATCTTCTTAGTCACATACATCTGAAATACACTTTATCTTCTTAATCACATACATCAACAATGAAGCCAAGAAGTCCAGAAATGCTGTACTCTTAAAATGTATTCCAGGATATTTTATGAGATCCATGGCCACAGAATCAGAAAGAGAGCTTCTGTTTTCTGTTCCTCAGAGCTTGTTTGATATCTTTGTTCTTCATGCTATATATCAGGAGGAGCTAAATGGGATGATGATGGAAAATGACAACAGAGTAGGTAGGCAGGGCTCACCTCTCTCACATAAACATTGGAGAAAGGGACAAAACTCTCCAAATAACCTGCTTTAGTGTCAGCAGACCAGGAGAATGCTGCACAACTCTCTCGAGGGTGTGAGACAGAGACACAGAGAACCTCAAACAAAAAATATGAGTTACAAAACCTGATGGAAGCTGGGAAGTACTCTCATCCTTCACCTGCAAGACATTAAGCGTGGATTAAACCTCTGGCTCACTATAGCTGACTAGGGTGGGGACAGGCATCTTCCTATTTGTCAGGTGTTAGAAAGGAAGGAGGGTGAGTTAGAAGGCTCCCCTTCGGTGATATTGGCGAGCAGAGTTCACTTCAAATTTCAGCTTTGAACAGATCAGAATTATTGGAAAGCAGAAATTGAAGGAAGCACCTTGTGGCAAGGTTCACCAGCATCATCTGCTAGCCATTCAGGAAATTGCAAGGAGAAAAACTGCTTTTAGGTCTCTCTTAAGCTCCCTGGAAGAAAATCTGCACCAGATAAATGAGTATGTGGTCTGATTTTGATAATTTACACTGAGCAATTTTAAAGACTTAGGAAAAATTGAACCAAAAATTGAGATGATGTGTAGGAAAAAAAAACACTAGGCAAGAGAGAGAAATTTACAATCAGAGTAATTTCAACAACATATTCAGATGCCTCAACATCAACAAAAAATTACAAGCATACTAGGAAACAGGAAAAGATAGCCCAGTGAGAGGGATAAACCAAATATCCTGAAGAGATACAGGATTTAAGACAATTAATCAGTGATAATCACACAAATCTCCTAAATCATTTCAAAAAGAAATTGAAAGAAAATACGAATAAAAGGAAAAGGATATTTAAAAAGTCACTGGGTGACTATAAAGATCAATTTGAAAGCCCACAAAAAAAGTAATCGAGTTTATGGGAATGAAAGACATGATGGATAACTCTCAGGGAATTGAATGAAAATGTGAAATGCACAAACATATGTATTATCAGTGCCCAAGATGGAGAAGAGAATAGAAAAGCAGTAGAAAGAATATTTAAGGAAAAAAATGACCAAAAACTTCCAGAACCCTTATGAAAGACATAAATATAAATATCCAAGAAGGACAATGCACCACAAACAGAGAACTTGAATAATATCATGAATGAACTAGACCTAACAGATATTTATAGAGCATTGAACCCCAAAACAGCAGGATAATCATTATTTTCAAGGTTTCATGGATCTTTCTCTAGGTTATACCACAAATTTCACATAGCAGCATTATTTATGATTGCCAAGATGGAAACAATCCAGGTGTCCATGAATTGAAGAATAGATAAACAATTTGTGGTGTATACACAGGAAAGAATATTGTGCAACTGTCAGAAGAAATGAAGTAGTGAAGCATATGACAACATGGATGAACCTGGAGGACATTATGTTGAGTGAAGCAAGCCAGACACAAGCTATGATATTGCTATTACAAACTAAATATATTGTGTAAACTCATAAAGTTAATAATTTCAATATATGTCATGATAAAATACAATAAATGTAAAGGACAGAAAGCTGAGGGTTATTCTGTGCAGAATTGGTAGAAAATGTTGCTTGTAAATTTTTGGAAATGAATAGAAATGGTGTAAGCACCTCATAGTGTTTGTAACTAAAAGAGATATTATAAGAGTATGACAGTGATTGAAAGGGAAATACAAGGTCATATATATTACCAGCAGAAAACCTAAAAAATGTAACATGGGACTATATAACATGGTGAAACCTTATGTGAAATATGAATATTGGTGATGTTGCCTATATGACTGTTTTTATAAATATAAATAAAAATAAACTAGAGAAATGGAAACAAATTAGCAATCTCTGAACACCAGCAGAAGCATAGAGAGATAGAGAGGTAATGAGATTTTTTGTTTGTTTTTTATTATCCTTATTGCTACTGGAATAATGAAAATGCTCTAATAATGATTGAATTGATGAATGCACAACTATCTGATTATACAAAATACAATTTTTGTACACTTTGGATGCATTTGTGCTTTATTAATATGTATCAATAAAATTGGATTTTTAGAAACATGGGATGACAATACTGTAAAAGGTGTGCACTACTTTACTTTGCTCCTTGGAGGGTATGGGACTATGTTGTGCAAACCTGAAGAAAACAATACTGAAGTACAGGCACATCCCAGCCACATGGGAGGTACAGGGCACAGGTGGATAAAGCTTTCTGGCATCTTTGAGCCATAGGATTCCTCAGGATTGTTGAGGTGATATAGAAATATGAGACCAATACAAACAAGAATATACTGACAATAATGGAGCCACATAAACCAAGAATAACAAATACATTTAAAAGATATCTGAACATGAGCAGGACAAGAGAAGTGGGATATCACAGAAAAAAAATCATTCATCTTATTGAAACTACAGAAGGACAACATAGAGGTCTTTGTTGCTTGAATGATGGTATTCACTACACCCCACAATTATTTCACAAAATTAAGAGTACACAGACTTTGTGAGACATGCTCATGCAATAAAGGAGATGGTTACATATGACAATGAAGTAGGCATATGCCATAGTTGCCAGAAGGAAAGACTCTGTGGTACCAAAAAGAGACAGGAAAAAGAGCTGAGTAGCACACTATACAAAAGAAACTGTGTGATCTGCTTTCAAGAAGGTGAACAGAACCCTGTGTTCAATTGTGGAAGATTAGTAGATATGCAACAAGGAAAGGCCTTGGAGTAAAGCACACATTGGATTGTGAATGTGGGCATAATCACGGATAATTATCATAATCTTAAAGTCCCAACTACAGCTATTATGCACAGCATCAAAAAGATTAGAAATACCATTGTTTGCCTCCCTGAACCCCACTGAATACAGTACAACAAACATTGAAACAGACATAAAATTTGCCATTTCTGAAGAGCAGCCAGAGAAAGAGAGACACAGCCAGAGAGAGAGAGAGACAAAGACAGACAGAGAAAGAGAGA
>JAQZBX010035041.1:0-24737 GCA_029593785.1 Cabassous unicinctus
CCTGGGAATGTATTCATTGTGCCCCTACTCCCAGGGATTATATATATGTATTTGTGTGTCTGTTTATGTACTTGTCTATTTCATATATGGAATATATAATATGTATATAATATGTAATATGTATATATTCCCTGACAATGTTGATTATAAAGGATTCTATTTGATTTTTGAATTATCAGTGGAGGAAAGGATGTTTGGTGCCACTTTCTCCAATTTGTTGGTTCATTCCTCAGTTGCAACTTCATGTGAGAAATTTAAGAAAGTTGTCAGAGCAGTTTTATATTTTCCTTACTCATATTAGTGGTATAATCCCCTCTGGGAGCTAGAAAAGACCCTGTATGAGCCCTCACCTCTGACCACCATGATTGCTCAGGCACCATTTGCCTTGGTCCTGCCCCATCAGTTGTGTCAATGCCACACCTGTGCTACTGGGGCAGGTCAACCCCATTCACCTGAACATTGACTGAATTTGATCCACTTGTCCCTGAATATGTCTTACTAAATTATCATATCATGAACAGAACATGAAAGAAGCATATTAAAATCTGGATCTTCATTAATAGTTAATGATTAAATAATTATCTTTATCTCAAATTACCTTTATCTCAAGCCTGGTTCCAAGTTGGTGAGGCAGTAACATGAGCTGAAAAGAAATTATCCCATACACTGAAGTCACCATGATTATGGCAGGATTTGTGGATTCAGAAGAACATCATAAGGCATATTTTAAAGTTAAGATCTGGTGCAAGAGGAATTCAGGAAGTTCATGCACGGAGGTGCTGTGAGGGCAGGTGCCAGCAGGAAAATGAAATCCACATGGGAGTGAATCTTTTAGCTGTGAGGACACTGTGCTGAATATCAAAGTGTATTTTTCATGGTTGACATATTTCCACTTCTCACTCTTTGCTGCATTGATTGTGAGGTTGGCATTTGGATACATCAATTCGTGTGGATGAACTGCTGTGTATATTATTTGTTTCACACATTATAGCTTTTATTTATCAATGAAATTATCCAAATTTAAATTTATTAATGAAATTTCACTGAACCTCTGTCTTAACCATGTAGCAGAGTCAAAACCAGATTTACTTGATCTTTACCATAAGATGAATAGAGAAGTCATAAGAAGAAAATCCTTATGCTGAAAGGTAGCACCCTTACACTTTCTCCCTGCACATGGTCCTGGTCAAGGGTCCTAGACTACATGCTCCTGATACCCCAAGCACTTGTGCATAATTCTGGCCCTGGACTTGGTGGTCCTGAGCTCCACTGCACCTGCCCCTCATCCTGGTCCCTAGGATGAGTGCTTCTGACTTTCACCTATCCCTGCTCCTGACCCCTGGACTCCATGGCACTGAGGTTTTACAGCATCTGGCCTTGGCCTCAGTGATCCTGATCTACCCCTACACTGATTTTAGTCCTGGCCCCTGAACTCCAAGTTGCTGAGTGTCCCCTGCACCTGCCTTGGCTCTGGAGGCTGGGCTCCATTGTTCTGAGATTTCCCCACACCTGCCCTAGGTCCTGTCTTCTAAACTCAGTTGTGCTTAGCTCCCCTGCACCTGTCCCTGGTTCTGGCCCCTGGTTTCAGTGGCCCAGACTTATTGCTCCACCTGACCATGGTTAACATCCCTGGACTCAATGATCCTGAGCTCCCATTGCACCTGTTCTGTACCTGTAGCTTGGCTTGGTGTTCTCAAGCTTTTCCTCACTTGCCCCTTGTCCTTATTCCAGTGCTGCATGTTCCTGACTTTGCTCTGCACCTACCCCAATCCTGGCCCCTGGGCTCAGTATTCCTGAAAGGCCCCTGCAGTCAGTCATACAGAGAGCTGCAGGCCTGGGCTCCTACATTCTTCCCTCAAGTGTTGGTCTCAAAGAGGATATCTTCTTTTGTCTTGAGCATGCACATTGTTGGCTGTAGGAGGCAGCTGAAACTGTCCTTAGGATATACACTGGCCATTGACGGCTGAGCTACAGTTATGGCCAGTATGGCTGTTGTAGCAGGTCAGCATCTGCAGCCCCTTGTCAGGCTCCTCTGGTTCAAACAGAGCCTGTGGTCATAAAAGCTGTTCCCTCTGCTCTGAGCAGCTGGATGCTCCAGGTGCCCACAGGGACATTGATTACTTGTCAGATAAATTGATCCCTGGGACAGAACGGGAAACCCAGACCTTAGAGGAAACTCCACATGACAAAATTTACCCTCCCTTGCTTTGTCTGCACTTGATCCTTCATCCTTGACCTGCGGGGTCTTGAGCAACCACTGGAGGCCATTCTGTGGGAGAGATTTGAGTCTGGGCTCACACTACCTTCCTTCAAATTGACTCAGTCAGTAGTACACAGCCATATCCATGGCTCACAGACTGCCCATCTGCAGACACTACATGCTCTAGGCACTATTTTTTTGAGATGATGAACTGGTCCTTCATAGATTCCTCAGAGTATGCCTAAATTCCATCACTCCAGGCTACTCCTTTGACCCTGCTGGAACCAACCCATCCATTAACTACTGAACTTGATTCAGCACAGTCCCCATTGTGGTGGACCCTAAGGAAGAACAGGGGCACAGGTGGTCTCTTCTTTGGCAGCTGCAGGGGAAGGGGTGAGCTGATTTCCATGAGCAGGGTAGGGACCTTATTTGCATGTCTTTTTCCCTGTGGGCAAATTTGAACTGCCCAGCAGGGCTCGTCCTTCCCCTGCCTCTGGATCCCAGGGAAGGCAGGAAGATAATGATTTCTTGGTCTTGATGCACAATAATACACTGTCACCATTTCTTTTCTCAAAGTGGACACTGGGTACATTTTTTGGTGTGGACTCATCACCAATTAAACTACTAAGGACCTGTAAAGGAAACTTTTTTAGAGGGCACAGACATCCTCCTCTAGTTTAAGAATGAGTAAGGGCTGTAAATCACTGTTCTCCCCAAAAGTACAAAGAGTTTGGTGAGAATGAAAGGAAATGCAGTCTTGTATATTGTATTGACTACAGAAAATGGTTTCCAAAGTCCTGATCACAGCCAGATCAGGTCATCCCAAAGTGTCTCTCTGCATTTTTCCTTGTGGATTGTGGGAAGTAGGTGAAGAGCGTTCTCTATGTCTGGAAAGGGTTCTCAGTAATTCCTGGTGTTAAACTTGTGACCTGCCACCTCTCATCTCCCTTATGGTTTTTTATGGATATGTTGTTTTATTATTATTACTAAATTGAATCACTGTACGCTTAAAGGCTTTTTCAGATTAACTATGTCAGAGCCAATATTGGTAGTTCATATTTTTTCAAGAATTTATCCACTTCACCTAAGTTACTTAATTTACTACAATTCTCTTGTTTATAGAATTTCTTTATTTCCATTTTTAAAAATTCTGTAAATTCAGTAGTTATCCTCCTCTCTCCTGCCTTTTTCAAACAATTTGTGTCTTCTTTCTATCTCTTTTTGTACCTTTAGTCAATTTAATGAAGCATTTGTGAATTTTGGTGATCTTGTTCTTTTCACAAAATCAGATTTGGTATCATGGTTTTATTTGTTTTGTATTTCTGTTTGCTATTTCATTAACTCTCACTATAATTTTTAGTATTCCCTTCCTTCTGTTCATTTTAGATTTAGTTTGCCCATATTTTTCCAGTGTCTGAAGGAGGGTTATATTATTTCTTTTGTGATTTTTATTTTTTTCATGTAGGCTTTTGCTGCCATAAATTTCCTTCTAAGCTCAACATCCACAATTTGGTATGTTATCTTTTCCTTTTTCAATCACCTCAATTGTATTTATTGTCCTTTTGATTTCTTCTATGATTAGTTGGTTAATCTGGTAGTGCCTTTTAAATTTCTACATATTTGTGAATTTTCCAAATTTCCTTATGCTATTTAATTTTAATTTCACCTTTTATGTTTGAACAGCATGCTTTATATTATGTATATATTTTTTTAATTTATTGAGATACTTGTTAAGGCATATCATATGCTATATCCGATAAAACATTCCTTGAGTGCATATGAAGAATGCATATCCTGCTGTTGTTGAGTGCAGTTTCTATAGATGTCTCTAAAGTCTAGTTGTTTCAGAATGATGCTTAGGTCAATAACTGTTGTTATGGGATTAAGCATGTTGAAATCCTAACCCCTGGCCTGATTGATGTAAACCTATGTGTAAATAAGTTCTTTGAAAATATTATTAATTAAGGCAAGAATAAATTGAGTCAGGGTGGGCCTTAATTCAACATTAGTGCAGGCCTTATTAACAGAGGCTGTTTGGACCCATCAGGAGTCAGAGAAAGAAGGAAAGAGATGATGTTATATATTACCAGCAAGTTAAATCCAGATTCAGAGATGCATGACCCTGATGATATCTTGAATTTGGACTTCAAGTCTACAGAATTCTAAGACAATAATCTTCAGTTTGGCAAGCCCACCATCCTGTGGTACTTGTAATTGCAGCCGTGGTAAAAGGAGACATTTTATAGTTTTGGTAATTGGTGTGCTCCTGTAAGAAATAGCTAAAGGTGTGGAAATGGCTTTGGAAATGAGTAATATGTAGATGTTACAGAAATTTGGCAATGCTTAATATTAAAACCTAGATCTTTTAGAAACACTTGATAGAAATACGGATTTTAAAGGTGATTCTGGTGAAGACTTAGAATTAAATAATTAATGTGTTATTGGAAAATTAAAGTAAGGAAATCTTTGTTATAAAGTGGTAGGGGAATTTGCATAATTTTGTCCTGTTATTAGATGGAAGGCAGAATATTTTTGTGACAAACTTGGATTTTTATCTTAGTAAATTTCCAAGCAAATCATGGAAGATGTGGCCTGGGTTCTCCTTGCTCATTATAGTAACATACAAGAGGAAAGATATTGAGGACTGAGATATTAAGAAAAAAAGAACCCTCTTTAATTTATTTGGGAAATTCTCAGTCTAGCAAGAGAGATTTCCCCAGAGATGGGGTATAAATTGTGGCTGAACCCAAGAATTGTTCATTGATTAGGTATGTGACACAGGGATCAAATGAAACATTACAATGTAAATCAAGAATGGTTGGCAACTTGATTCTTGTAAATAAAGAATGGTTGATGACTTTATTCAGTTATCCAGGAATGGTCTGTGGAGAAACTTTTACATGATGGTTTAGACCCTGAATTACGGCACAGAAGATCAACAAAATATTTGATATATGTGTGTTTCAACAAGAACATTGAAAACCTTGACTAAGTGTGAGAATTTGACAGAGACAGGATGGAATGAAGAAAGGAAACAAGGACAGGACTATGGGTGCAAATTCTGAACTGAAGAGAAATATTATAGCCAATAGAGAAGGGTTGCTACCTTGAGAATAAGAGAGAGAGGGGCCTTTAGCCTAGTGGTTGTGGATTATGTGGTCAACACCATGGTGTTTGATGAGGATGAGAACACTTCCCCAGGTTTCAGTGAGGGCTTGATTCCTCTCCAGTATTCAGGGAGAAAGTGAACACCACACAGATATTTGGAGAATGTAAGGCCACTGTTCCATTCAGGTAGAATAACAAAGCCTCCAGCCACAGATTACTGTCAAGCCTTAAAATCATGTCTAATGTGTCTTTCTGGGCTTTGAACTTGCTGGCAAAATGTGACACCACATTTATTTGAATTTCTAAATTCTGTAATGAGCATGACTACCTCAAGCTTGTTCTACCACAGAAAGGAGGGAGTTAAAGACCAGCATCAGCCTACCCTTGTCTCTAGTAGACTTAAGGATAGTCACAGACAAAGCTGACCTCCAACATCCAAACTACATGCAGACCACTGACCACTCTTCCAACCCCCTGGTTTACTGGCATGGATGGCCCATTCACTCATAAGTCCAAGCTCAGGTAACCAACTGTCTCAGCTTGAAACCCAGTGTAAAAATTGGGCTTCATTTCCCAGGGTTTGCTGCTTCCTTTTCCAGGTTTGTTCAGGGATGAATTTCCCACAGCCAACATCATCTTCTACAATTGCACAATTCCATTAATTTGTAACAGATTTAATATTTTATATCAAGGTTCATAAACCTCAGCACAATTGGCATTTGGGACCAGATGACTCTTTGTTGTAGGAGTGTTCTGTCAACTGTAGGAATGTTTAGAGGCATTGATGAACTCTATTCAATATTGGCAGCTCTACAAAGCTTACAGTTGTGACTGTCAAAAATGTCTCCAGGAAGAAGGCAAGATGGTATTGTTTTAAGTGGGTAGTCACCATGCCTCTCAAAAACCAGCTGACTGGGGATAAGATCCTGCCCATTTGGGCCATTCTGGGAACCCACGGAGTGAGAGACTTTAGGACATTTATCTGGAGGGAGCTGGACAGGGAGAGAGATTACTCAAGATAAAACCAGAACATAGAAAACAACAAGAAAATAGAACAAGAAGAACAACGTGTCAGAGATAAAACTTAACACACACACAGAACCACCAGCTAAATAAAACTCTAGAGCAGAGAGAGAAGCTTATGAACTGAATAAACCCATCAAGATAAATTGATGACCAAAGGGCAAAAAAAATTACAAATCATACTGAGAAACAGAAAGACATGGTCCAGGACAATGAACAAACTAAAAATCAGAAAGAGATGCAGAACATTAAACAACTAATCAAAGCTGTCCAAACTTATATTATGGACCAACTTAATGAAGTGAAGGAAGAGATTAAGGATATTAAGAAGACATTGGGAGAACACATTGAATAAATCGAAAACAAACATAAAAAGATAACTGATATGATGGTGATGAATGGGACAATGAAATCAAAAAGAAGTTGAAATCACATAACACTAGATTTGAACAAGCAGAAGAAAGAATTAGTGATGTGGAATACAGTATATCTGAAATCAAACAGATAGTAGAACAGATATATTAAAAGATAGAAAAAAAAAACCAGCAGGGAATTAGGGATTTAACCAACCACCCAAAATGCACAAACATATGCATGTTATGTATCTCAGAGGGAGAAGAGAAGGGAAAGAGAACAGAAGGAGTGTTGAAGGAAGTAATGGCTAAAAATTTCCCAATCTTATTGAGAGAGATGGATGTACATGTCCAGTAAGCACAGCACACCCCAAACATTATAAATCCCAACAGGTCTACTCCAAGACTTATACCTGTCAAAATGTCTGATGCTCAAGACAAAGAGAAAATACTCAAGGCAGCAAGAGAAAGCAGAATCATCACATACAAGGGAAGCTCAATAAGATTAAGTGCTGATTTCTCATCTGAAACCATGGAGGCAAGAAGACAGTTGTATGACATAGTCAAAGTACTCAATAAAAAAAAAAATTCCAGGCACGAAATCTCTATCCAGCAAAGCTCGCATTCAAAAATGATGGAGATTTCAACATATTCACAGATAAACAGAAATGAAGAGCATATGCCAATGAGAAACTTGCCCTTCAAGAAATGCTAAAGGAAATTCTACAGGTTGAAAGGAAAAACAGGAGACAGAGAGTTGCAGGAGAGTTTAAGAACAGCTAAAAAGTCAAAAGAGAAATAAAAACAAATATGACATACATTAACCCAGAGAAAATATGGCTGATCTAAGAAATTCATTGAGAGGAATAGCACTGAATGTTAATGGATTAAACTCAACAGTAAAGAGACACAGATTGGCAGAATGGATAAGGAAATATGACCCATCTATATGTTGTATACAAGAAACCCACCTTCAAACCAGGGATTCAAGGAGGCTGAAAGTGATTGGCTGGAAAACAATGTTACAAGCAAACAATAGCCAAAAAACGGGTGGGAGTAACTATACTAATATCGGACAAAATATACTTTAAATGCAAATCTATTGTAAGAGACAAAGATGGACACTATACATTAGTAAAAGGGGTAATCTTTCAAGAAGAAAGAACAATCATAAATATTTATGCAAATAATCGGGCACATCAAAATACATGAGGCAAACACTAGAAAACCTAAGTGGAGACATAAATGCCTCTACAATTATAGTGGGGGAATTTAATACACCATTATCACCATTAGACAGAACATCAAGACAGAATATCAACAAAGAAAAAAAGACTCTGAATAATACATTAGAGGACCTGGACTTAATAGACATATACAGAATGCTACACCCAAATACAGTGGGATATACATTCTTCTCTAGTGCACATGGATCATACTCCAAGATAGACAACAAGCTAGGTCACAAAACACCTCTCAATGAATTCAGAAAGATTGAGTTAATACAAAGTAATTTCTCTGACCACAATGGGGTGAAATTGGAAATCACTAAGGGCCAGAGAACCAGATTAAGCATAAAGATATGGAAGTTAAACGACACACTCTTAGACAAACAGTGGGTCAAGGAGGAAATCTCAAAAGAAATCAGTAACTACCTTGAAATGATTGAAAATGACAACACAACATATAAAAAGTATGAGACTCAGCCAAAGGTGTACTAAGAGGGAAATTCAAAGCCATAAATGCATGTATTAAAAAAGAAGAAAGAGCTAAAATTGAAGACCTGACTGTTCACCCGGAGGAATTGGGAAAAGAAACTAACCCCAAAGGATGTAGAAAGAAGGAAATAACAAAGATTAGAGCAGAATTAAATGAAATAGAAAATAAGAAAACACTGGAAAAAATAAGACCAAAAGCTGGTTCTTCGAAAAGATAAATAAAATTGACAAATCTTTAGCCAGAGTAATAAAGAAAAGAAGAGAGCAGATGCAAATACACAAAACAAGGAATGAGGAAGGGGATATCACTACTGACCTCACAGAAATAAAGAGTATCATAAGAGGATAATTTGAAAAATTATATGCCAACAATAATGATAATTTAGAGGAAATGGACAAATTTCTAGAAACTCACAAGCAGTGTACATTGACAAAATTAGAAATTGATGAACTCAACAGTCCAATTACAAGTGAAGAGATAGATTCACTCATCAAAAACCTTCCAACTAAGAAGAGCCCAGGAGTAGCTGTCTTCACAGCTGAATTCGGCAAAAAACAAAACAAAACCAATCCTGCTTAAGCTCTACTAAAAAACAGAAGTAGAATGAACATTGCCTAACTCATTCTATTATGATAACATTACCCTAATATCAAAGCCAAACAAAGATTCCACAAGAAACGAAAATTCAGACCAATCTCTCTAGTTGACCTAGATGTTAAAATACTCAACAAAATGCTTGCTAATCACATTCAACAACCAAGCAAAAGAATTATACAGCATGACCAAGTGGGTTTCATCCGGGTATGCAAGGATGGTTCAACGTAAGAAAATCAATGTAATACACCACATAAAAAGATTGAAAGAAAAAAAATCACATGATCTTCTCTATAGATGCAGAAAAAGCATTCAGGAAAGTACTGCACTCTTTCCTAATAAAAACACTGCAAAAGATAGCAATAGAATGAAACTTTCTGAACATGATAAGGGGTATATACGAAAAACCCAAAGCAAACATCATCTTCAATTAAACACTTTTGCAACTCAAAAGTCTTTGTTAAAAGGGCAAAAAGGCAGCCAACTCAATGGAAAAAAATATTTGCACATCATATCTGATATGGGTTTAATATCCAGGATATATAAATATATGTTACAACTCAACAATAAAAAGACAAATGACCCATGTAAAAAATGGGCAAAAGACTTGAATAGACATTTTTCCAAAGAAGAAATACAAATGGCAAAAAACCACATGAAGAAATGCTCAACATCACGAATGATTAGGAAATGCAAATCAAAACTAAAATGAGACATCATTTCACAGCTATCAAAGTGGCCAGTATTAAAAAGACAGGCAAGTACAAGTGCTGGAGAGGATGTGGAGAGATAGGAACACTTATTCACTGTTGGTGGGAATGCAGAATGGTACAACTACTGTGGAGGACTGTTTGGCAGTTCCTACGGAAGTTGAATATAGACTTGCCACATGACCCAGCAATATCACTACTGGGTATATAGGCAGAAGAACTGAGAGCAGTGATATGAACAGACTTCTGCACACTGATATTCATAGCAACATTATTCATGATTGCCAAAGGTTGGAAACAACCCAGGTGTCCATCAACAGACAAATGGATGAACAAATTGTGGCCTATTCACACGATGGAATATTATGCAGCTGTAAGAAGAAATGAAGCCATAAAACATATGACAACATGGATAAACCTGGAGGAAATTATGTTGAGTGAAGCAAGCCAGACACAAAAGGAGAAATACTGTATGATTACATTACTGTGAACCAAATATATTGTGCAACATATTGTTTGATTTTTAAAAATTTATATGTATCCAGTACATTGCCTTGAGAAATGTATGTATTTATTCTTCTGTGTTTACCTTTTTGTTTTTTGTTTATCTTTTCAATTATTAATTGTACAAAATAAAAATTTAAAATTTAAAAAACTTTAAAAAGGAATGTGTACAGCTTTGGACCTAGTTAGTGATAAAAATCTGATGCTGTTCTTTCATAATCTTTAACAAATGCTCTGCAATGTAAATTATTGGTAGAAGGATGATGTATGGGAATTCTGCACATTATGCATGATTGTTTTGTAAGCTCACAACTTCTATAATAAAAATAAAGAAATTACATAGATGAGTGTTTTTATGAATTGTAAATAAAAATAAACTACAGGGAAGGAAACAGAATAGCTGCTATATATGACAGCAGAAGCATAGAGAGATTGAGAGGTGATGAATTTTTTTTTTGGTTTTTGTTTTTTAATATTGTTATTGTTACTAGAATAAAAATCTTTAAAAATGATTGAAGTGATGAATGCACAACTATGTGATTATACCGAATACCATTGATTGTATACTTTTGATTGATTTATGCTTTATTAATAAGCTTTAATAAAATCATTTTGTTAAACATTTTTGAAAAATAAGGAAAATTTTTAAAAGAATTCAGCTGGAAAAACGGAATGTACACAGTACACCTATTAACAACAGGTATGTGACTGTTCTCTACTTCACAGAGTATCTGAATGTCACATCCTCAGTCTTTGCAATGTGAAGTTATACTAAAGACACATTTGAAACTCAGTGAGGAGAGGGCTGAGTCAATCGTCTTTCTGAAAGCTCTATGATGACTCCTCACAGATCATGTTATTATACTTTCATATCTATTATATTTTATATTCATGTCTTTTCATCCCCTAAAACAATCCTGTATGTCCTACAATACCTCTTTGGAAACCACCCACCTGATGAACATCCTGGAGCTCACTCAATGGAAAGGATATCAGGTCCCTTCAGTACAGGAATGGAAGACAGTGTACACTGATCCCAGGCTCCTACTGTTCTTTTTCTTGCTATCTTGCCTAATTCCTGTCCAGGTGTCATCCTGCAGGGCTGCTATCTCCTATATCTTAGTCCATCTTAGAGCCACAGAGCTCCCAAGGGGACTGCATAGGTGCAGCTTTCAGTCAGAGTCCAGCTCCAGGGAACAAGTGAGGCAAGTGGGACTAAGCTCCTCCTGAGGCAGAGGCCAGGCTATCAGCAAAAAATCAAGGATATGGATACATATTTCTTTTTCCTCATTTCTCTCAATAGAGGTCAGCAGCATCACTACAGGTGATAGCTCAGGAAGAAGTTCCAGGGTTCATGGCATCAGATGAGTCTCTGACTCCATGAGGCATCTGCCACCAGGGAGAAGTGGATGGTTTTTCAAGTCCGTCAGGTGAGCTGACCTCTTGGGGTCAGACTGCTATGGATTTGGATGGTTTTTAGACTCAATAAAGCCCCACCCATGATTGAGGAAACAAGATCAGTCTCCTGGATGATGCACCTAGGACCATGTCAGGCTGTCTTCTCTTTCTGCTCCTTTTCACTGAGGTCTCAGGTCTCTACATGATGGTGGAGAGCTGAGCTGGGGAGCCACTAATACTGAGTAGCCTGATAGAGGAAGGATATATATGCTCACACTCTCAGAAGTGAAAGTGGGTCTTACATTTTCAATTCTGATAAAAATCATTCTACTAATAGAATTTATGGAACAGGGGGTTTTAGAGGGCAACAGAAGTGTTCTATATGATCTTGCAATGATGGACACAGGCCATGTTAAATATCATCAAAATTTGTAAAAGTATATGATCTAAAATGTAAACCATAATATAAACCATTGACATTGGTTAATAGCTATGTTTCACTATTTGTATATTAGTTGTAACAAATGTACCTTCCATATAAAAAAAGATATTAATACAGGAAGAGGGAAATGGGGGAGGATGTTGGGTATATGGGAGTCCCATGGATTCTGCATGTGACTTTACTGTGACCTAAAATTTCTTTGAAAACAAAATGAATAAAAAATAAGGCACTGGGGAATAAATGGAAGAAAATATTACTGTACATACAGTACAACAGATATTACAGTGTTGAACAACAAAATATTTAAAAAAATATTTTTCATTATTTTGCAATATACCAATTTTAAAATTTTATTTTTTTTTAGTTTTCTTAAAGTTTTTATGTATTTTATTTCTTATATTTAAACCTATTATTATTATTGACTTCATTTTTGAAGAAGCATTGGATCACAGAATTGTTACAACTGGGGTACGGAAGGGTCATTGGTGTGGGATGTCAGTGATGGAGGATACATGGGAGGAAGTTCACTTGGACATATATATAAGGTATATAAATGTGTTCATATGTTTATGGAGCATTGTCACAGTGGGTGGAGACTCACACAATAACCAAGAGAATATTGAATTTCCATCCAGGAGAGCTCTGCCACATTCTCTAATGGAACAACAACAGTGCCTCAAGTACAGGGACAATGACTAGTGAAGGAGCATAGTCCATAGGTCGGCCCTTGATATTGATGGCTATGCTCATGAGCCCTTGATCTTGAAATTCAAACTTAACCTAGACCTGTAGGGTGCCAAAGAGTTACCTCCTGAGAGCCTCATGGTTGCTCAAATGTGGCCTCTCTCTAAGCCAAACTGAGCATATAAATACATTACCTTCCCTCCAGCATGGGACATGACTCGCAGGGATGAGCCTTCCTGGCACTGAGGGATTACTACCAAGCCCCAGCTAGAAATGCAACTGGGAAAAAGACCTCAAATAAAATGGGGAAATGGTAAAGATAAATGAGTTTATATGGCTTAGAGACTCCAAAGTGAGTTAGGAGTTCATCCCAGAGGTAAAGCTTATGCATGTCTCAGCAGGCTCTCCTAGACTGCCAAAGTAGATATTACCCCAAATAACAGGGCATCTGAGGGCTCTAGAGATATCCAGGTCCTATGGTCAGGGCAGATAGCTCTGGAGTTTAGTGCCTTTCCAGTGGTCCCTACTTTGGAGTTTGTGCTCCTGAGTGTGATGGTGTTGGACTCACTTATGACTTCCCTACACATGACTCATCTGTCCCTTCTATTTCAACCTATATTAGATAATGGAGTTGGCAGGTGTATGTCCTAGAGACTTGAAACTTTGGGCTCTCCATGTGCCAGCTGGGCCCTGAGCATCAACAGAGTTGCAACACCTACTCCCCAGTTCATTGGACTGACCTAGGACAACTAGCAAGGGTGTGAGATGGACAACCACTATACCAAAGGAAATGAGAGAGCCTACAACTGCAAGCAAGAGAGTCAGTCCCACTCATCATTTGTATGGGATTGAAACCCCCTCTCAATTAGAGGTGGAGTGGCCATCACATCCCAGAATCCCAGGATTGGGCAATGAACTATAGACTAGAGTGGACTTACTGGTATTCTACTATAGACTTGTGATTCTAGCAATGGAAGAAATTACAATATTGATGTGGAGACAGTGGCCACTGGAGGCTCTGAGAGCAAGGAATGGGAAATAGATGTATAATATGGGGGCATTTTTGGAACTTGCAATGACAGATATATGCCATTATATAGCTTTCCATAACCTACAGAATTGTGTGGGAGAGAGTATAAACTACAATGTAAACTCTAATCCATGCTCAGTGGCAATGCTCTAAAATGTCTTAATCAATTGAAATGAATGTAACTCAGTAATGAAGGATGATTTTTATGTGGGAAAATGTGGGAGGTATGGGGAGTGGGGCATATGGGAATCCATATATTTTTTGTGTAATATTTATGTAATCTAAATATCTTTTTAAAATAAATATATATATATATTTAAAAATCATTCTACTATAAAATAATCTGTCCCAAGTTTGATTAAACAATCATGCAAATTCAACATTATTTTTATTATTTTCATTATTATTATATTTTGCCTAGGCATAGCCAGGACATACAATTAAATCCTGAGAATTAATACCACAGTGTCAGAGTGTAAGTTGAATGAAAGATTTTTCATACTTCCAGTCTAATAGAGAAGAACCAAATAAAGACAATGTCTAATGTATGTATGTATAAAATGTCATATAATATATAATATCATTGGAAATATTGTTTTTTGTTTGAAACTTGGAAACATAATGACATTATTTAGAGGAGATGTAGTGTGGAATTCCTATGGTTTAAATGCTTTTAAGCAAGAAGTTTAAACCCTATATTAGTACAGGTATCTGCAGTTTCCACAAATCATCATTGAAAATGAGTCTCTGCTGTGGGTTGGCCACGAGCAACTCCTGCAGCTCAGCCCCCTCCTGCCTGGGGAGGTTTCTGTCTGGGCTAAACCTGACTTCCCCTCACTGAGTCTGGCACCGAAATACACAGCTATGTTCTCAGCAGTCACGGAGCTCAGCTGCACAGAGAATTGGTTCTTGGATGTGTCTCTCGAGGTGCAGAGTCGGCTCTTGAGGGATGGATTGTAGCTAGTACTACCTTCATAGCATATTGCTGACAACCCTTGCAGCCCTGTCCCTGGGAACTGACAGATCCAATCCCAGCAGTAACCACTGATTGTGATGGAGAATCCAGAGACAGAGCAGATGAGGAACAGGATCTGGGAAGGCTTCATCAGTCCTGGGCCTGACACCTGCAGCTACACGTGACACAGGATGCCTGAAGACAAAGACAACCAGAGTGAGTCCTGTGCTCAGATGCACCACCCCCATTAACAACATGATTGACACTCAATCTGGGAGCTGCCACCAGAAAGAGGAAGAACCACAAGGGTTTCATGTTCCTTTGAATGATGCTCAAACCTGTCAGACAATAGTTTCCTGTTTTACAGGTCCTTAATTTAAGCCCATGTGTGCTGTGCTTTCCTCATTTGACCCAAGTGATGACTTGCATGTGGAAGGTAATTTTGTGTGTAAAGGTAAAAGCAGCCAGGGAAGTTCCCTGTCTCTGGGGCTCCTGCTGGTTGATCCCTAGGAGAACACAGTCCACTTCCTGGGATCCACTTTACTAAGTAAGGGGATTTCTTTACCAAGGCCATGGAAACTGGCTGAAGATCCTGGTAAGGGAATGAGTGCAGTCAAGGAACCACGATGTCTTTGGAAATACTTTCAGTGTGCCTCTACTCTAATGGAGATACACAATTGTCAAATACCCAACACAAATATATGGCCTGTAGTCTGCTTAAGAAATCTTCTGATCCATTTATCTCCTCTGTTAGCTGATTTTTATTGGATATTCTAAAGTTTTGAAATTTCAACTAAATATATCTAACACATTGAATTCAGATACTGTGTTCAGTCTAATATGTGCTGCAATTCAGAATGAGTTTGTTTGACTTAATGTGTGTGAACATTCCTTCTTAGGAAAGGACTTTTATAAAATATATCTTTAGTAATTGTTGTAGAATTGAAATTGCTCAAGATAATCTCTCATGCAGTTTATTCTTATCACCCCTAGCAGTTTCCTAAAGCTGCTTATCCCCTGTACTTAGCTGTGTCTGCAGGGAACCCTGCACCTCAGGACTCTCTCCTTAGGTAAAACTTTAAGGAGCACAAACCCTCCTCAGATATACAAATGGAAAGTCAAGGGAGAGTCATTAACACACCAATATGTTGGATCAGTGCTATGGGTTGAATTTTGTCTCCCAGAAACTCATGGTTAAGTCCTGACACTAATCCTGTGAATGTGACCTTATTTAGAAATAGCTTTTTTGAAGATGCTGTCATTTAAGATGAGGCCAAACTGTATTTATTGGGCCCTAATCCAACATGATTGTTGCCCTTGTTTGAACAAAATAATTGGAGACAGATAGATTCAAAGAGGACACCATGTGATGACTGAGTTAGGAATTGAAGACCCAGGATTTTGGGCAAAATACCAGAGCCTAAGAAGATGATGGGGAGGGTTCTCCCCTAAAGGCATCAAATTTTTAGCTTGCAGAACTGCAATATGATACATTTATATCACATTAAGCCATCAATTTGTGGTTCTTTGTTAAAGCAGCCTTAGAAATCCATTCAGGGACCCATTCATGGATCCCAGGAAAGCCCAATTCCTGTTTCTTTGACAATGCCAGTGAATTTTTAATTAAGTGACAATGGTTTCCCTACCTGGGGAAATAACTTGCAGATCCTTATTTATACAGCAGTACAGGGAGTGGTTTGCAGAAGGGCTGAGCTCCCAATGGCTAAAGGGTAACTCCCTGCACAGTTATCAGACCCATTGATAAAATCCCCTTAATGCTGCCCTCCTGAGAAATGTGGCACTGAATCTGGGATCTTGACTGAAATCCTATGAGTAAAGAGTGCAGAGAGCCCAGAAGAGCTCCCTCCCCTCCTGCCCTGTGATGATCAGGATGTGACCTCACCCATATGGGCTTCAGGGAGATAGAGCAAAAATTAGGGATCACAGCAGAAACTTTATTTGTGAATTTTAAAGTAGGGACATAAAGATGCTTACTGCTGTCATGACAGTTATTAGGGTAAGAATGTGGAACCTTATGTGAGCCCTCACCTCTGTCCTCCACAATTGCACAATGGATACCTGCTCAGTCCTCTCCTTAACATGTCATACCTTTGTGACTGGGGCTGGTCAAAACCCTTTACCTCAGTGACCCAACCAGTAAGCTTACTGATTTAATCCTGTTGTTTCTAAAGATCCATGATACTTTATGTAAAAAGTTTCAGGAGCACAGCCTTGAATGCAGCATATTGCAATCTGTCTATGCAATATTGTCAACCGAATTATATAAAAAATGACCTCCATGCCTGAATGTAGGCAATGCAAAGGTCAACAGACTTAGGATGAGAAAGATCAACAGTACAAATAAGGACCTTCTCATTAAGAGCTGGAAATGTGGGCTGATCTGCTGTGGGCAAGGGGAGGGGAAGGGATGTCATCCAACATCCAGAACCAGGTGTGCCTATTACTCACCACTTGGTCCCATAGGGTTGTACAGAATCAGAATGGTGTGGCCTTGTCTTTCAGGGCTGTTGGACTTGGAGGGAGACTTGTATAAATTCTTGGTAACAGAGATATATCCCAGAGATGTGCATATGTTTCTGTAGATGAGTGTTTTTTGCCAGAGACTGTTCACACTTAGGAAATATATATTTGGCCAACATGCAGAAATTGGCATTTTGTACTTGTGGATATTATTAAGCATTGTTTGGTTGGACACCAGCATGATTTTTTGTCAATGTTAATGAGACGAACCAACTGAAATGACTAATTTGTAATAGAAAATGTAAAGAATGAGATTTAAGTGAGGTTTCTGGAGGTTACCAGTGATGAAGATGCTGGATGAAGTAAGCACCATGACCAGAGTGAGAAGGACATGATGTGGGTAGAATTCATTCTGAGAAGATAGGAAAGTGCCATCTGATTGCTTCTATTTTCACTGTAAAATGTAGAGAATATGAACTAAGAATAGAGTGTGAACTTACAGAAAGTTGTCTCCATATGTTAGAGGATAGTGGAATGTCATTATTAAAGTCATGAAAAGTGAAGCATGGGGAAGTCCTGGGTACATTATCACCTTCTTTTGTTTCAGTTTGTTGTTCAGGTTTTTCTTCTACCATTTTCACTGGCATTGGTTAGCCCACAGTGCCCGCATCCTTGTCAAGGTTCCCCCAAGGCCTCTGTCTACTACACTGCCTCCCAGTCTCTCCTGGGCCTCCCATGACATGGACCTTGGTGGGGAGGGCAGTAGGGGTGAGTCTTAGGTGCTGGAAGGCATGGGGAAAAGGCTCCATGGTGCCTTTGGGGCCCCATTCAGTCCAGAACCAGGGCCTGTGCACATCTCCGGCAGCCTGTGGCCCAGGCAGTAGAGCAGCAGCTCCTGGTAGCAGGGTGGAGAGGCATCCCAATGGTTCATGGAAGCACTTGTTTCATGTGCTTCACCTTGCTTCCAGGGCCAGAACCGTCCCACACCCCTGCAGCCTTAGTGAGGAGACAGGAAACAGAAAACTTGCCATGTCTCCTTTCATCTTGAGTCAGTGTAATGTAGTTTTTTTTATCTCTAAGAAGTTGTCCATTTTATTGAGGTTATCTAATTTAATTTTGGGCAATTGTTCTGAGTACTTTCTCAAGTCTTTATTTCAATGGTACCAGTAGTAATGTCCCAATTTTCATTTCTTATATTGGCTATTTGTATCATCTATTTTCTATTCATTATAATTTTTGCTAAATATGTATCAATATCTTTGAATTTTTTCAAAAATCCAAGTTTTGATTTAATTGATTCTATTTTTTGTTCTCTGTTTCATTTATAACAACTTTAATCTTTGTGTTTTTTTTTTTTCATTCCTCCTGCTCATTTTAGGTACAGTTTGTTTTTCTTTTTTACTTCTTCAAATGTGAGGTAAGGTCCTACTTTTTATATCTTTCTTCATTTGTAATGTTAGCATTTAGTGCTACAAATATTGCTTTCAGCTCTGCATCCAGGGCATTTGATAATTATTGGTATGTTGTAATTTCACTTTCATTCATCTCAAGTATTTCCCTTATTTCCTTTGGGGTTTCCTTTTTAACACATTGGTGACTTGAGGATGCTAATTTCCTTATTTTTGTTTATTTCCATTTCTACCTTTCATTGATTTCTAGTTTTATTCATTTGTGATTTGAGAATATGCAGTGCATGATTTTAATATTTTTGAATTTGCTTACAATTTTTTCTGACTTAACATATGATCTATCCTGTGGAATGCTCCATATGCACTGGAAAAAAATTATATATTCTATTTTAAGTTGGAGAGGGAGGAAGGAAGGAGAAAAAGAAGAAAGGATAAGATGGATAATTTCAGCAGAAAGATGGAAAATAGAAAGACTAAATTAGAATTCAAGAAATAGAAAAGGAAAATAGTAAAATAATTGAACAATATATTCAGCAGACCCCTCAGTGGCTATGTCTCAGTTGTCAAAAGAAAGTGTGAACTTGAAACAGGAATATTAAATTACCCAAATTGAGTATAAAATTTATAACATATTATTCAATTTGGTGGAAAATATCAAACCATATATTAAAGGTGTAATTGCAATATCAAAAGGAGAAGTGAGAGAGAAGGAAGAATAAATATTTGAGGAAATAATGGCCAAGTATTTCCAAACTTATTGAGAGAGAAGAAACCACAGATCTAAGAAGCTGAGAGCATTCAAGTAGGTCTAATGGAAATACACACACATAGTCAACAAAACAGAAAACACATACATACACACATTTACATACACACACATTCACACACACATACACACTGATTTGGACATGTCACATGGGGATACGTGCACCAGCCTTACAGAGCTCCTACGTGCTAAACCTAGGACAATTTGACCATCAAAATAAATAATTTATTAGTTTTAACCCAAAGTATAAAGTAAAATCCAAGAAAACATGCCATTATTTCAAATAATATATGTAGATTTCCCCAACCAATTGGATGAAGAAGTTGAAGCTTAACTCATGCACTGAACTCATTGGCTCAACTCCAAAGAATAGTGTGTGGAAAGGGACAAATAGTAAGTTTACAGTTCAGGTGGAAGCCACCACTCTAAGCAAGAGAGCAAATTCAACATCACCAGTGCTGAGTCATGTTTATGTCATGTGCCCTCTACAGTGACACAAGGGGAAAAGCTCTGAACCTCTGTGGCCCTCTTACACAAACCCTTAATTTAATGCAATCATGAGAAAACCTTGTACAACAAAATGGGGGGCATTTTTAAAAATATACAAAGTCTATAATTTATTGAAATTATTAGTAATGGTAACTTAGTTTTGGTTACTGTATCATGGCTATATAAGATGTTAACAGTAGGAGAAAATAGCTGTTGGATCTACAGAAAGTCTTTATATTTTCACAGTTTTTATGTAAATCTATATCTTTTAAATGAAAATCTATTTAGAAAGAAAAACATTCATGTTTAATTATTCAACTTTCCGTAACTTGGGTTTAATATTTAGAAAGAAAAGAGTGCCATTATTTGATATGGACTATCTGTGAGTTGCAGGTCATAGTTGATTACTAAATAAGATGAGCTACATAAGTTCACACTGGAATCTAAGTAAAAAATGTAAGTAAGGGGAGGGAGAGGCATTGACCTCACTTTTATCTTGATGTGAATAAATGCATGCTCTGAATTGTCCTATTACTGCCCTAGGTACTGAAATGAAGGAGAATCCACCAAGGCAAGGGGAAGACAAGTCCTCAGGGAAATAGGCTCAGGGGAGAGGAAGCCCCAGACTCTGACAGGAAACAGTTCCCTTCCCTGTCCCTTCTCCTGGGGCTAAGTCCTGTCCTTGTTGGTCCTGAGCATCCTCTACTGCCCATCTCCTTCTGCAGGGAAGGCTTTTGACTGGGCTCAAGCTGCCTTCCCTTCACTGTGCCTCTTGCACTGTAATAAGTGGCCATGTCCTCCACACTCATAGAGCTCAGCTGCAGATAGTACCCATTCATGGAAGTGTTGGCAGTGATGGAGATGTGGCCTTGGAAAGCTGGGTTGTAATATGTGCTCCCTTCTCAGTACACCATCAACTTCAGCCATTTCTCAGGAGGCTGGTGGATCCAGTACTAACCATAACCACAGATGGAGCCCCCAGAGATGGAGCAGGTGAGGGAGAGTGTCTGCAAGGGCTTCACCAGCCCAGGAACTGACTCCTTCTGGGTGAGCTCAGACAGGACACCTGGGGAAAAGGAGAGTCATTGTGAGTCTGCCTTATCCCACAATGAAGCCCCTGTGAACTCCTGAATCCCCAAGACCCTCACACAGGGGAGCTGCCAGCAGGCAGAGCAGGAGCCCCAGCATCTGTGTGACAATCTGGATGATGAAGACCCACCACACATGTCCAGCCTATCATGGGGTTTTCTTCTGTGAGGCCTCACAGTGATTTGCATGTTGGGTGCCTGTGGGTACAAGAGGATAAGCTGGTGACAGACACTGCATTTCCTGGTGACCTGGTGCTAGGTGGAAGATGGATGCATATCTTGTGTTCCAGCAAGGTCTATGCTGTCATCTAGAACTGTGACTCTGGGGAGTGGTCCAGCAGCTTGAGCATAGAGAGCTGCCCCCTATAGGGCAGTGCAAAAGCTACAGCCTGCAGAGTCTGCAGAGCACAAAGGCTGTGTCTGGCTCTGTCAGGTTCACCAATTAACCTAATTTTCTAGGGTCTCCATTCATAAGAGCGGATAATGTTAAGAACCATATCTCAGTGTAGATATAAGAAAATGAACTCATCTAGCAAACACTTAGAAGGATGCCTGCCCTAAAATAACCAGTTATAACTGAGAAGAGCCCAATTGAAAGCTTAGGGTGGGAGAGAAACTTAGAGAGCAGGTCAGAGTGACTCTCAGATTGTAGGAGATCAGGACTGCAGCACCTTCAAGGAAATTCAGGGACAGCTCCATCAGCAAGTGGGCACTGGGCAATAGTGTGTAGGATGGAGTAGGCCCTCAGTAGGGAATACTTCCATCAGAGACCTCACCCTGCCCTGCTCCACTCTCACAGTGTGCCTGCTTTGTCTTCACAGATCAAGGGAGTCTCACCATTCTCTGGATCCTCAGCCCCAGGCTGAATGGATGGAGGAGCTCTGTACATATGAGCAGGAGGACTGGTGTCTGGTGGTCCTCAGACCATCCCCACCCTTCCTTCCCATGGAGGAGGTGTGACAGGTGGCTACAGACCAGATCCCTGTCTGTGGATTCAGCCTCGAGCATATGAGTTGATGGCAAAATTAACCAGCCTCTCAGATCCAGAAACTGCTCACTGTCCTTATGTAAATGAGTTGACTCTGCTGGGGAATGTGGTCTTGTGGCTGCTCCAGTGTCCTGAGTAACCAAGATCCAGGACCCCTAGACTTTTTCCTATGTTTTCCTGTAGATGTTTTATAATTTTGCATGTTACATTTAGGTCTATGAATCCTGTTGAATTCATTTCTGTGAAAAATAGGCATCTGGCTTTATTTTTTTGCATTTAATTGCAACAATGTTTTTTAAAAGATTATCTTATATCTATTAAGTTGCTTTTGCTGCTTTGACAAAGAGCTGTTGATAGTATTTGTATTGGTCAATATCTGGGCTTTTTATTCTTTTACATTGATCTCTGTGCCTATTTTATCACAAATAACAGGTTGCCTTCATTCCTATAGCTTTATATTCAGTTTTGAAATTTAGATGTGAGCCAACCAACTTTAACCTACATCTTAAGTATTGTGTTGTTATTCTATATCTATTGTGTTTTGATACACATTTTAAGTTGTTGACATCTGCAAAATAGCTTGCTGGGATTTTGCTGGCAATTACAAAGAATTTATAGATCACATTGGGAAGAATTGATATTTTGGTAGCCTTGAGCCTTTGAATCCATGTACACAAGATATTCCAAATTTCTTCAAATGTTTATTATCTTTCTTCATTGTTTTGCAGTTTCCTGCACACGTTTTGCTAGACTTATGTCAAAGTATTGCATTTTGGCTAAGTGTGATTGTACTTTTTGTTATTTTCAAACTGCAACATTTCATTGTTGGCATATAGGAAAGCAATTGCCTTTTGTATATGAGTGTTTTTCCTCTGCAAACTTCCTATATTGTTTGTTCATCCCAAGAATTTTTTTCTCTTTATCCACAGGGATTCACTATATAGACAATCATGATATTCTTGAAGAAAAACATTATTTCTTCTCAAAAAAGTATACTTTAAAAGAATATTTTCATGTCTCTAATGTGTCTAAGAAGCAGAGACTGTGGGAGGGAAAAGAAAGTGGAGTTCCAGGTGTGGTTCAATGGAGTTTGGAGGGAAAACGTAAAGGGAACAAACTTGAGAGAAAGGAGGAGGAGTCCAAATAGTGGAGTGCTAGATCTTGGGACCTTGGAGCAAGGTGCTCTTGGAAGGTTAAAGTGTGAGGTCCACCATGGTGCTCTGTGAGGTCAGGAGAACTGTGTGCTGGAGGAGAAATGGTTTCAAAAGGCTCAGAAACAAGTATGTGCATATTGAAATCATCATGATTCATGAGAAATCATATGGGAGCAAGTCATAGAGCAGTTGTGGAAGGAATCCAGGAGGATGTCAGTAATTCCAAAGTCAGTAGATACCATGTAAAGACAGCGTTATATGTGGAGTAGTGCTATAATATGAGAAAGAATGTTGAAGGGGGAGAGGTGGAATAGTGAGCATTGTCTGAAACTGACAATGTATGAGACCTGGATTGTATGAGAGATATCAGAGAGGAAAAAACTACCATTTGAGAACTTTTCAGGGGCATGTCCCAGGCAGGAATCAAGTTTCAGGTAGGATATGAAGGTAAAGAGGATGTTGAGAGATGGGCTTGACAGCTTAAGAGATTTGCTCTTTACTGACTAAAAATTTCAAAAGGCACAATGGAGGTAATTTGGGAATGGGCTGGAGTGAAAGACGGAGTCAGAGAAAGAGCTGCAGTGAGTCCAGTGGGTATAAGAATCCAGGTGTTCAGAGAGTTGACCCGGGATTCCTGTGCTGCTGTGGTGACAAACACAGACAGGAATAGAGGGCATTTTGACTGTGGCCTGATATTCCCAGAGCAGAAAGGGGTTGTGAGGATGTGAGTGTTGGGGAGGGGAGAGGATGTAGGTTTTTCCAGGGACATGGACTCAGGGAAGGGAGGTCTGTCAAGTCTGAAGACTTCCATTTTCCCTGTCATGCTGCCTATGACCTGTAGGGAACAGTCTGATTCTAGGATGGCCTCACTCTGACTTCTCCTCCTATCATATATGTCCAAATAAATAAGAGGAAATTCCTCATCCTATCTGACATGCTATTGTTGTCCCAACCTGGATCTTGCCACGAGAAGGGTAAGGCTTATTCTCTGATGTAGAATTCCTTAATCGATTTGGAGAGAATTTGGAGAGCTCCTGACTACTACAACCATTCTAGTTTTCTGGTAATCTATATTTCATAAAACCAACTATGATGCCATGCAATTTAAAATTAATTATTAATATTTTAACTTTTCACCTTCCTCTGACCCAACTTCAGATCTGGATGGATTATGTCATTTCCAGGGAGGGGCATCCAGACTTACCTGGTCACATGAATGGAATGAGCTGATTTTGAAGTTTAGAGAGAGACAATAGATTTTTTTCACCTAAATATCAACACATTCTCTATTTTAAAAGATATGAAAAATTAGTAAAAATTTCAAAGGACATGATCATTAAAACAGAAATATAAAAAAAGAAATACATGAAAAAAGAGGAAAATACTCAAAAATTAGTAGCTGAAAAATGCAAATGAAAACAACAATGAAATACCATTTTCATCAATAGGATTAACAAATGTTAAAAGTCAATATACGTAGTGTTGAAAAGGAAGAGGAAAAGTCCTTTCATTTGTCTTTAAATATTGGTCACATAAAATACTACAACAGTTCTTTGGGAAAAACTTGAAAGTTATGATAAGCAATTCCACATCTAAGAAGCTATTAGAAATCATTTTGGTTGCACACAAATATTCAGTT
>JAQZBX010035042.1:0-24743 GCA_029593785.1 Cabassous unicinctus
CAAAACCTGACTTTTTGGAAAGACTAAAGAAAATAGAGAAGGCACACATGAATGATGTCAGGATTGGGAACGGGGCTACAACTAGATATAGATGACATTTAAAAAGAGAAAAGAATAGTTCAACCAACATTGTACCAATACAATTGAAAATTTAGGAAACAATGTATAATTTTTAAGAAAAATATAACATCAAAATTGACATAAGAAGAAATATAAAACTTGAATAAACCTATAAGTACTAAAGAAATTGAATCAAAAGTTCAAAAATCTATTACCTCTTTTGGAATAATGAAAATGCTCTTAATATTGATTGAAGTGATGAGTGCACAACTCTGTGATTATACCAAATACCACTCATTACACACTTTAGATGGAATATATGATTTATGAATATGTTTCAGTAAAGTTGATTATAAAAAACTATTACCTAAAAACAAACAAAAAACAAACTAAAAAACAAACGAGCAAATAAGCCCTAGATGTTGGTGCAGGTATGTTATATTTAACATTCAAGAACAGAGAACAGAAAAAAGAGGACTTATTCCCAACTCATAAGACAAAGCTAGGATATCCTAGATACCAAACCAGGCAAAGATAGTATGAACATCACTAATTTACACAGATGGAAAAATCTTAAATAAAATGTTAGAAAAAGCAATTCTACAAAGTCTTAAATGACAATGTCAAGTAGAATTTACCCAGGGAACACAAAGATTTTCATAACAGAAAATACAATAGCATAATTGTGTAGTTTACCACATTGATCAAAGGAGAAAAACTGCATTATCATCTCAATAGGTACAGAAAAAGCATTCTTTAAAATTTAACCCTCATTCATGATTCAAACTCTTAAGAAACCAAGAATAAAAGATGATTTCTCTATGCTGATAAAGGGTATCTACAAAACCCTACAGTAAAATCATACATAATGACGAGACAAAAGAAGCCATCCCTTCAAAATCTGGACCAAGAGAAGAGCTCCCAGTATCACTGCCAAAACCAACACAGACTGGAGGCCCAAGACGAAAGGGGACTGGAACAAGGACCCGGAAAGAGATACAAGCCTGTCATAACGTGCAGAGAAGAGCCAAGAAAACTGATAAACTACTAGAATTAAAATAAAAGACAAAAGTCAATTCTACCCAAACTGATCTGCAGATTCAACGCAATCCCAATAAAGATTCCAATATCCTTCTTTGTAGAATTGGAAAAGTCAATTATCAATTTTACCTGGAAGGATAACAGTCCCCGAACAGGTAAAAATATCTTTAAAAAAGAACGAAGTTGGAGGACTCTTACTTCCAGACTTCAAAGCTTATTATCTAGCTGCAGTGATTAAAAACAGCATGGTACTGGCATAAAGACAGACAGATTAACCAATGGAACCGAATCGAGAACTCAGAAATGGACCCTCTCATCTACGGTCAAGTGATTTTTGACAAGGCTGCCAAACCCTTCCAGCTGGGCCAGAACAGACCATTCAACAAATGGTGCTGGGAGAACTGGATATCCATATCCGTAAGAAAGAAAGAGGGGCCCTATCTCACACCTTACAAAAGAAAAAAAAAAATTAACTTCAAAATGGATCAAGGACCTAAATACAAAAACTAGAACCAAAAAACTAGAAGGGAAGTGGATGTGGCTCACGCAGCTGGGCACCCATCTACCACATGGGAGGTCCCAGATTCAGTTCCCGGTGCCTCCTAAAGAAGATGAGCAAGACAGCGAGCTGACGCGACAGGCCAGCGTGGCGAGAGCTAATGTAACAAGGAGACACGACAAGGAAACACAATGAGAGACACAACAAGCAGGGAGCGGATGTGGCTCAAGTGACTGGACACATCCCTCCCACATGGGAGATCCTGGGTTCGGTTCCTGGTGCCTCCTAAAAAGGAGACAAGCAGACACAGATAGCACACAAGGAACAGACAAAGAGAGCAGACAGTGAGCTCAAACAACGAGAGGGGGGAGAAATCAATCAATCAATCAGTCAATCTTAAAAAAACAAAACTCCTAGAAGAAAATTAGAGAAACACCTTCAAGATCTTGTGGTTGGTGGTGGTTTCTTTAATCTTAAACCCAAAGCACAAGCAACAAAAGAAAAAAAAAAAAGATAAATGGGACTTCCTCAGAATTAAACACCTTTGTATTTCAAACAATTTTGTTAAGAAGGTGAAGACAGCCATCCTAATCTATATATTCAGTATAATTCCAGGCTTTTTGTATATAAAACGTATAAGGGAGATCAAAGTGCCACAAATAGGTTTTGGCATAGGGATAGGTAAACAGACTCATGGAAAGAAGAGAGAGATACAGAATCACACACATCTGGAAACTTGGTATTTGACAGATGGAGCATTATAGATTAAGAGGGGAAAGGATAAAACATTCACTCTATAGAGGAGACAACTGGTTAGCCATTCTAAAAATATTAAAACAATCCCTGCCTCACATCATATGCAAGAAACAAATTTCAGGATTAAACACCTAAATGTGAAAAGCAAAAAAAATAGAGGAAATAATTGGTACAGAGTTTCTAATTGGAGTGACAAAAAAGTTCTACAAATATATAGTGGTAATGGTTATATAACATTGTGAATATACTTAATACCACTTAATTGTATACTTAATGATTAAAATGGTAAATTTTATGCCATGTATATTTTACCACAGTAAAAAGAATTCTTTTAAAATGTATAGGAGAGTATCTTTATGACCCTGAAATAAGAAAGGATGTTTTAAACAAGACATTAAACAAACAAAAATTAAGGAAAAGACCACAAAATATGCCAATGTTAAAATTAAGAATTAGAAACAGAAAGTGAAAAGATAAACCACAGACAAGGAAAAGATATTTTCAATGCATACTACCATCAATGGAATAATAACTAGACTTTACAAAAAACTCCTACAAATCAACAAAGAATCAGTCTTCTTCCTCAATAAAGTTTTACTATATTTATAAGCAGGACAAACCTTCCTTTCATGCTTCCATTTTGAAAAACAAATATTTACTCTCCCCAAGAATATTCTATTTTCTCTTAATGTCATTTCTAACACAGAATTCTAAAGCTGATTTGAATAGTTTCAGAACTACTGAAAAATTTTTAATATTAATAAATTTTAACTAATTTTTTAGTATAAAAGAACTCATGATCACTGAAGAAAACTTTGCAAATATATTAAATACGTATTTGAAATATTAACAAAAGTTAATAATTGCCCTTGAAGGAAGAGATTACAGGAAGAAAGGAAGAGTGAGGACTGAATACTGGGATAAGGTCCACAACACGATGTTTGGAAAAGGAACTCCTGGAAAGAGAAGACAGGGAGGCTGGAAGAGAACTGGAGTATTGTGGAAGAATTTCAGAAATAAAAGAGTATTAATAACCGCCAAATCCTGAAAGGAAGTCAAGGGAGTAGGTGGTAAGAAGGGCCATTGCTGCCAGCAATCAAGGAGGCCGAGGCGGGAAGACGTGAGCAGCCTGCAGGCTGTTCGCAGCAGCGGCTACTGGCAGCTGCCTCAGTGGCCACCACAGGAGCAGAAAAACACAACGTGGTCTCTCCAGACAACACAACAGGACTCAGCTGCCAAAGGGGTGAAGTGCTGGCACAGGCTACAGCTGGGAGGCGCCTCAGAAACATGAAGACAGAGACAGAGGGACAAACAGTGTATGACTGCCCTGACCAGGAATGTCTAGAATAAGCACGTTCACAGACACAGAAAGTCTCCTTTCATACTGGAAAGGACGAGCGGGCACGAGGGGCTGGGAGGAGACCTCAGGCCTTACTGCTGACTGGCGCAGGGTCTCTGTGTTTTGATGATGCAGTGACGGCAGCACAGCATTGCATGTGTGATTGGCACCACTAGATCGTATGTACACAGGCAAATGGTTAAAACGTGCTGTCTATACGTTACACAATAAAAGCTTTTTAAAAAAGAGTCACTGTGGTGTAGTTTACAGAAATGTAAAGAAAACAGATTGAAGAGAGACAGGCAAGTATGTGTAGACCGCAGACTCAAGGAAGATGGCAGTAAAAGGAAGGTGACAAATTTCCAAGATAGGAGAAATCTGTTTAGCTAGATGGAGAGAAAGACTGAAGATGCTGGAGGAGAGAAGAAAAGAAAGCACAGTGGGAGAGGACAGACTCTTGGAAGGAGTCCGACAGGAGATGGAAATGAAGTTATGATAAAGATAGTTCAAACTGATGACGAACCTCAGACACAGCAGACTTGGTACTTTTAGTACTAAGGTACGGCATGGGACAAAATTCCATTAAATCAAGAAACAGCCACATTAAGCTGCATCTCAGAGCTTACTGGGAATACAAAAAGTCATTAGGTCTTTGTGCCAACTCTCCCATGGTCTGAGAACCAAGACCAGAATTTTGGTGAGACCTCATAAAAACTGACGCTAGGGAGTGTTAAAACTGGTTAACCACTGACACAAATGACTGGTAAGCACCTGTTTCTGTACAAGAAGCAAAACGTGGATTTCTTTGTAGATTCCTCTTTGGCAACACGAGTCAAGCTAGTGACTGGCACACAGTAGGAGTCACTAAACTCTGGAGAAGGCTGCATGTCGTGCCTGTTTCTGTGCTACATGGGCAACTGCATAATTGCTAGTTTAAGATACAGAATTAAAGGCAAAACAATTCACAGCAAAATGATCCAACCCATGCTTTCCTAAACTCTGTGATTAAACGAGGAACATGATTCACAGTTCTCTTATTAAGTTATATTGGCGCTGCTCTTCTCTGGAGAGAGGGCTGGGTTGTCTGTGATCTTCCCAAGCCCTTCCACATTCAAATTCCACAATACTCCTCTCGCCTTTCAGAAGTCAGCCTCGCCTTGCACGCGCCGAGGGGAAACAAAGATGAACACTTCCTAGTGTCATACACCAAGCAAACTGGAGAAACAAGAATGCTTGCCGCCCTCCTTAAATATTCCTTAAAAAGGGAACTACAATTTATAAGTAATCAAAAAGGTTTACCTGCTGCATGTATGCATGTAGGTATGTATATATATATATGTGTGAAAGCATGCATGCCATAAATATGTCTATGCATAAATAAAACCTACAGCTAATACTTGGAACTTCTAAAGCGGATTTCAACTTCAAATACAAACATATATTAGAAAAACCAATTAGCTTCTTTATATGTGTGAAAAGTTAATGGGATTTGACAATATAAGGCTCCCAAGATTATCAATGACCATGGATTTACAAGTGTTCAACAATTTCAGTTTCTGAAATAGCTGTTATCTTCTAGTAGGTTAGGATAAATAAATAAAAGTGGACATATTTGAGGTAATATAGCAAAGCAATGCCTTTAGAGGGTATATCAGTCAGCCAAAGGGGTACTGATACAAAATATCAGAAATCTGTTGGTTTTTATAAAGGGTATTTATTTGGAGTAGAAGCTTACAGCTACCAGGCCATAAAGCGTAAGTTTCTTCCGTCACCAACGTCTGTTGCCACGTGCAGGAGCAAGACCGCTGCCGACGTCTGAGAGGGCTCGGGCTTCCTGGCTCCTCTCTTCCCGGGCTCGTCTCTCTCCGGGCTCAGCTCCTCTGCTAGCTCCACAAAGCCACTGCAGACTCTCAGGCAGACTCCCAGGGTCTTCTCTCCTTCCTCACAACTAAGCTCCTGTGTGTGCTCACTTCCCAGCGCTCCAGCTCAAAAACTTCCTTGTGTCCACCTTCTCCATGTCTTTACTTCCTCAGGCTCCACATCAAAACTCCAGCATCAAAATCTCCAACTCTGTCCTTTGCCATGTCTTTTATCTGTGAGTCTCCACCCACCAAGGGGTGGGGTCTCAACACCCTACTGACGTGGCCCAGTCAAAGCCCTAAGCATAAGTTAATCAATTAAAAGTGATACCTCTGACAGACCAGTTTACGAACATAACCCAGGAACTATTTTTGGAATTCATAAACAATGCCAAACTGCGACAGAGGGAAAAAGAATTATTACTCTTTCAAGAGTATCTGGAGAGTGACTGTCAGAAACGAGGTCACAGAGAAGTTACTACACCCCCATTACTCCACTCCCCATTTTCTCATGTGAACCTCTGAGCTTTTTCATACCCACCGGCCTCCCTGTGTGTCTCCTAGGTCATTTCCGCAGCCCACAGCCTACTTGCTTTTCTCCCTTTTTTTTTAACTTTTATTTTTGAATAATTTCACACTTACAGGACAGATGCAAAAATAATACAAGCCCCACAGAGAACTCCAACATATCCCACCCCACTCCCAATACCCAGATCCACCAACTTTAACATTCTTTCCCAATGTCGCAGGACTCTCACCACCAATCATTACTAGAACTTCCCTTTCACCCCAAACAGAAACTTTGTACTTGTTTTTTTATTAACTCCCCATTGCCCCTGCGCCCCACCCCTGGTAACCGGTGCTCTACTTTCTGTTTCTATGAGTTTGCATATTCTGATATTTTCTCTGTGGTCATCATTGGGCTTTAAGTTAACATCCTAAATCTATAATACTCATTTGCTTTGATACCAACTCCAGCAGCATCAACTATGCTACTATACCCCTCCATACCCACACTGGGTGAGTCCAAAACCACTGAGGTACCCTTGGCTCTTACACATTTTGCCTTTTAGATCCTGTAGGAAATAAAAGGTAGAGTTAGAAATCAAAAACACAATAGTAAAGCGGATGTGGCTCAGGCAACTAGGCTTCCATCTACCATATGGGAGGTCCAGGGTTCGATTCCCGGGACCTCCTGGTGAAAGATAAGCTGGTCTGTGCAGCAAGCTGGCCTGAACAGAGAGCTGGCCTGCGTGGAGTGCTGGCCCGAGCGGACAGCTGGCGCAGAAAGATGATGCAACAAAAAGAGACACAGAGGAGAGACAACAAGAGACTCAGCAGACCAGGAAGCTGAGGTGGTGCAAGAGATTGAGCGCCTCTCTCCCACTCCAGAAGGTCCTGGGATCGGTTCCCAGTGCCACCTAAAGAGAAGACAAGGAGACACAGAAGAACACACAGAGAGCAGACAGAGAGCACCAAACAACAGGGGCGGGGGGGGGAATAAATAAATAAATCTTTTTAAAAAAACAACACAATAGTACTAGTATTTGTATTTACCCAGGTCATTATCTTTACGAAAGATCGTTATTTCATCATGTGGTTTCAGTCATTTGTCTAGCATCCTTTCTTTTTAACCTGCAGAACTCCTTTTAGCATTTCTGGTCGGGCTGGACTAGTGGTGATGAAGTCCCTCAGCTTTTGTTTATCTAGGAATGTCTTAACCGCTCTCTCATTTTTGAAAGATAGTTTTGCTAGATACAGAATTCTTGGTTGGCGATTTTTTGCTTTCAGCACTTTAAATATATCTTCCCACTGCCTTCTTGCTTTCATGGGTCCCAGTGAGAAATTGATATTTTATCTTATTGAGGCTCCTTTGTATGTGACACATTGCTTCTCTCTTCGGACTTTCAGAATTCTCTTTATCTTGGCATTTGACAGTTTAATTATAGCATGCCATGGTGTGGGTTTATTTGGGTTTACCCTGTTTGGGGTTTGTCGAACAGCCTGGATGTGTTTATTTACGTCTTTCACTAAATTTGGGAAGTGCTCAGCCATTACTTCTTCAAACATTCTCGCTGCCCTTTTCTCTCTTTTTCTTCTGGACTCCCACACTTGATGGTGTCCCACAGGTGTCTCACGTTCTGCTCACCTTTCTTCACTCTTTCCTCTTTATGTCCCTCAGGCTGGATGATTTCACTTGTTTACCTTCAATTTCACTGATTCTTTCTTCTGCCAGTTTCAATTTCTGTTGCTGTGGTCTTCAGCTCTGTTTGGTTCCTTCTCATCATTTCCATCTCTCTATTGATATTCTCCTTGTGTTCCTCTATCGTTTTCCTGATTCCCCTTAGCTCTTTGTGCATGTTTTCATTTGGCTCCTTGGGCATATTCATGACTTTCGTCTGGAATGTCCCAGGTCTGGTCCTCCTCATTGGTGGTTTCTAATGCTTTACTTAGAAGTCCCTCAAGCCACCCCTAGACAGTCTGGGTCAGACATGCATGTTCCCAGCATGTACATGAAGGTGGATCTGCTCCTTCCAGAACCTAGAACCAGGGCCCGTCTGGGAGTGTGGGCTGGCTCCACATGGAGAGGAGCCAGCCAAATGCCACGAGATCCTATCACTTTTACACAGACTTTTTCTTGATTTGGTACTCATCCTGTTACTGTGGCCTTTTAACTGTTTCCTGGAGCTTTTAGAAAGATGTTTCTGCCAGTTGTTGCCAGCTGTGCAAGGCTTCTGTGGAGGGACGGAGCTCTAAGGTCTCACTCTGCCATCTGCATCGGGTCCTGCTCACCTGCTTTTGTCATCTCCAATTAGTCCAAACTGCCTCCGCAAGCCGTCTCTTTTTCTTTTTGCACAGGTTTCTTATTCTCAAAATTTTCCTTAAATTCCAACCAAATTGAAATTCTTTACATTTACCTTCTAAACTTTTCACTCACCTTCTTTACTCCAATTATCAGTAACAACTCTCTAAACCCCATTTCTCTCAGCAACTGTCATCAGGCCTTTTAAAAAAAACTCTTGCCCATCCACACTGAGGTGCTGGTGACACGAGAAGAGACTGCAGGTGCAGCACGCACCATGGCCAGGAGAGAACAGCCCGGAACTCCTGAAGACAACACCTGCTTCCTCGCCCACATCGCCACAATGGCTTCAAAATTCCCGCCTTTGCCAGTCCACCATTCCCACAGCATGTCTCATCTTTGCTGCCACTACCTCTTAAACTCCCACATCCAACACCCAGAGCAAAGCGCTGCTGCCTCCCGACTTTGGCTCTTGCTCTGCATGGAGATCCTAAGCCTTTTCCCTGCCTCCCCAGTCTTGCGGCTCCCTTCTGAATTTACTTCCCTGAATCACCAATCTGGTCCCGAAGGGCCATCGTGTCACTCACTCTCTCCTTCAGCCTCGACCTTCTCCTCCCTTCATCTTTCACGGCACACAGTCCCATAGCCCGCAGGTGCGAGCTCTCAGCTCCAACACCAGACGGCCCCCGTCCAAAGTCATGCTCTCTGACCTCCATGACGTCTTGCCTGGCAATCCTTAGTCCCTCTCCTTCTGTCCCTCACCAGCAATTCCATACCTTCGCCTCTCTTTAGAACCCCTACCTTTCCACCTTCTTCCTCTTCCTCAACTGGTGATCTCAATGCCCACTTAGAAAATTAAACTAATTATTCATTCCCTCTTTTAGGAAGAAATTCTCCCCCACCCCTGGGCTTGGGTTCCGCCCCTCCCTGCTCACCTCTGCAGCTGCACAGCCTGCGCCATCCACTTCCCTCCTCACTCTAGTATCTCCAAAGGTTTGCCCTAGGCATATAAGGATGCTCAACACTCTGCTATTGTAAAAACAATGGCATATATACAAATTACCTATCTCTACAGAAAACATTAACACCCCACTAAACGCTGAATACTCTGGTGTGTTCCCAGCCTTCCCGTGTCTGGATCTAGAGGCCTGCGGGCAAACTGAGGCTTTCTCCTCACACCTGCAACTCTGACTGCTCAGCTCCAGGCTGTTTCAGATCTGAACTCCATTATCTGCTGGGCCAGCAGTCCAACCCTTAGCCCCAGCTCACTGCAGTCCCGTCCTAACACTGGCCTGGGGAAGACCAGCGCCTTTTCCCTGGGGGTTGGGTCCTGACCTTGTCTCAACCCCAGGAGCGATTAGAGACCCTCCCATTCCCATGTTCACATTACTTCCACCTAGTAACTGAATAAAAATAGCTGGCTTACTACTGCTCTGCCCTGGGCTGGTAAATCCACACGGCTTTATCAAGTTCCCCTGGGTCCTGTCTGTGGATTGCGGGCCACTCTGCTGGAGGCCAGCTCCAAAGCCACTAGTTACCTTTGCCCCGGCCCCTCATTTCTGGGTTCCTCTCATTTTCTGTTATCTGCAACCAATTTTTCCACCATACTTTACGGGCAAACACCCATGTTGTAACAGGAGGTTCATTTCATTCCTTTCTTAAGTTATGATAAGTGTTATAACTGAGTTCTTGAAATTTACACAACTCTGTCAGTAGTTAGCAAACAATACCACAATTACAGACTATACTATCACATATGACACGACTATAAGATTTATGCTCAGAGAAGATTGCCATTTTAACAGTTCGACCCAAGTTTGGTATTGTGAAACTGTTCGATCGGGCAGAAAAAAAAAAAAAAAAAAATAGTATCAGGCAGTAATATGTTGGAAAACCAAATCTTGAACAATGATCTGGGGGATTCTTACGCTTACGCATGTAATGGTTTCTGCTGTACAAGTTAGTTCTTGGCTTTATCATTTTATACCATTCAAACAAATTGAAAGCTATGTTTTAAAAAACCCATGATCCAAAATAAATGAGAAAACACTAAGAAAAAAAATAACAGTAAACATCTGTATTATTGTATCTTCTGAAATGAAAACTAGGAAAAACCAGCACTCTAAAACCAACTGGCGGGGGGCGGATGTGGCTCAAATGGTTGGGCGTCCGTCTGCCTTATGGAGGGACCTGGTTCGATCCCCGGGACCTCCTGGTAAAATTAAGAAAAAAAAAAAAATATATATATATATAGAAGGCGCATGGGCTGCCAGGCTCTGTGTGCCGGTGAGCCTCCAGGCCCTGGGAGCCATGCAGCAAGATGATGATGTAACAGGAGAGAGACGCAGCAAGATGATGACCTAACAGGAGAGAGATGCAGGGGAGAGACAAGATGAGATACTCTGAAAAACCAGGAACCAAGGTGGCGCTGGTGGCAGAACACCTTTCTCCTACATCGGAGGTCTCCAGGATCGGATCCTGGTGAAGACTGGAGGAGGAGGATGAGAAGAGATGGCAGGAAACAGACACAGAGAATTGCCCAGCGAATGGACACAAAACAGCAAAACAGGGAAGGGGGGGTTTAAAATGGATAAAGTAATAAATCTTTAAAAAAATAAATAAAATAAATAAATAAAATAAAACCAACTGGCTCCTAAGTAAATTCTTCATGAATGTGCCAAAGAACAGTACTTAGTAGGCTCAAAAAATTATTAGATACTACTTGCATATGATTTGTCAAAGAAATAAGTTTTCAACCTAAACCAGAGAGCAGTGTCCCAGTAAAGGTCCCATGACACTACCTGAGTCTTCATTCAGAGGCTGTCAAGAAGGGCATAGCGTGACCTCGCCAAAATGAAGAACTCCAATCCTCTCTAAAGTACAAAGAATTCAGGAGCTCCACTTAGACTCTCTTTGGCCCTGGCTCAAAATACACTTAGATATGAGAAAGCACAGAGGAAAGCATTTCTCCTTCACTAGGAAGAAATCTACCAGATGCTAAATCTGCACACTAGGCTGAAAAGGGCCCTGCCTGCAAGCATTAGCTGCGTCCCATCTTACGCCCCGCCAGCAACAATTTCAATGGGAAAAGAAGCATTTTCAGCCATTTAAAGTTAAACAGACTGTTTAAAAACATTCTGCTGTCAATCTACAGCACACAGTGTGCTTGTTTTACTTTACATATAAAGAGACTCACATTTATGTGGTAACTAAAGGCTATTTAGAAGTTTAAAGTATCAACAGCAGAAAATAAATTATGTAATTTTCAAAATGTTGAAGATGAATTTTCATGCCAAAATGGTATGGAAATACCATTGATTATGAGTTATTTAAATAAAATGCAGTAACTCAAAATATGTAATTAGACCAAAAGGGAAAAAGCAAAACACTTTAAAAGCTAGTTTATGGTTTTCATTCTCTAATTATACTAAATCCTCCAAAATTTAATGTACAATAGAGAATGCAGAAGCAAAGTTAATAAAAGCTTATAAAGATAGTTCATGTTACATTAAAATGTGAAAATCAGTATCAAAACACAATTTTAAAAAGATCAAAAACTAAATTCATATTTTGAGTATAGATACACAGCTATCTTTCAATAAAGAATTTTCAACCAAGTTGCTTAAAAAAAAAAAAATCAACAACGAAAAAGCTTGACTTCTTTCTGATGGCACTGAAGTTACTGCAGAAACGTAGAAGTGCTTTCATTTTCACCCTGAATAATGAAACAGAGCTGCTGCTGTCCCTCCAGGACTAGTTATCCTCCAGCTTTCTAAGTTCTCAACACGGAAATCATCTTCAACCCCATTCAGGGCAGCCCAAACTCTGCCCTGAGGAGGGCACGAAAGACCTATCACTTAAAGCCGTTCCAGCAACACAAAAAACCTTCATATTGGAAAGGTTTTACCACTTCCATTTGCAGATTAAAGTCCATCTAACATAGATTTAAGTAGCGTCGGGATGGGCGAGCAGTAGAGGGCTGGGGGGGAGTGTTCTTAACAGACGACCTCGCAGGTGCGGGTCTAGAACAAGGTGATCCTCAACAAGCCCCTCCTGGACACGCCCTCACAGCCTCCAGGGTCTGGGACGAGGCCGAGGCCCACCTGAAACTGCCTCTTCTGCTCACGACAGCATCAAGGGCACAGGCGGCTCTCTCTGGGTCTGGGGCAGACGGCACCTCAGCGCATCCAGCCTTCGGCCTTCTCTCTCTGCTACCGCCCCCAAGCACTTGGTCGGGGACCCCCACGAGCTGCTCAGGAACGCTTCACTCGGAATCCTCTCTGGTCACTTCCCAAGCCAGAGCTACACCTGCTGAGCCCTGCCCCACTGGCACCCCCTTCCCAAGCCCTGCGGTGTCCGAAGGCAACAGCTAGGAGAGGCCTGGCAGGCTGGCCTCTAGGAAGAGTGTGGCTTCCAGGACAAGCAGCACGTGAGGGCCGAACAAAATAGACAAGACAGACCGGGCCCACAGGCTCTGAGGAACAAGCCGTAACTGAGGAGAAATTAACCGTCATGTTTCATTTTTCCTTCCTACTGGTCTACTTCCCGGCCGCCCCAGGCCACTGCAGAGGTGCCACAAGTGGACATGCTCTTCTTTCCCAAGAGGTGCATAGCGAGTCCTCAAGAAAAGCTCCTCACTACAAAATGTGGGTCTTTCCCTGAAAAAGAAAAGATCAGAGAGGTAGGAAGCACTATGTCTTAAGAACGTCCATTTCTCATTCCAATGCCCATAAGTCACCCAATTACCAGCTGAGTAAACTGCTTTCAGTTTAGTCTAGTGGCAAGAGCATGTCTTTGTTTCCAGGGCAAATACAACCAGTTTTCTACATATACTTCAAACTATAGGTGTGTGCATGTGTGTACAGATGCGCGACATGATTTCTTAAATTCCTCAGAGATAACTCATTCTACTCAATAAAAAAGGTGGAGAGCTAAGAAAATTTGATGAAAAGTAACGAAATAATTTAAGATCATCTGTTTTAGATAAAAAAGAATTATTTCCATAACTTCAGTCCCTCAGCGCACATGAGAACACTCTCTCTTCCTAGGGCGATTCTCCACCCCCGCATGGGCAGGTCCCTGACCCCCTCTGCCCCCCGTGAGCACAGCACCCGTGGGTGTACCCGCCGGAATGTGCCTCCCTCACACGCTGCATGTGCGGAGGCGCCGACTGTCAGAGAGGCAGGTTTTCAAGCCGTGATGGCTCTCTCTTACTGTTACTATGAAAAAAACACATCATCCTTCCTCCCAAGGTGAAGACGCACTCTGGCTTCACCTCCTGCTGGCCCCTGAGGCCAGGAGCCTCTTGACCCGGCCCCTCCTCCTGAAAGGCCCCGTCAGAAGCTGACGCCTGCTGACCCGCCTCCGGTGCGGGGCCTCTCCTGACTGTCCCTAGAACTGCTGGTGAGCCCTGCTTCTTGCACTCGCCCTGTTCAGTCTGCTGGGTTGCTGAAAGCAGATAGCATGAAACGGGTGGGCTTTTAACAGTGGGAGTTTATTAGCTCAGAGTTTTGAGGCTGAGAAAAATGTCCCCATCAAGGCATCGTCGGCGATACTTTCTTTCTCCCTGAAGCCCGGCTGCGGCCATCCGGGCTCCTCTGCCACACGGCCGCATCTGCTGGGCTCTCCTCTCTTCTGGGTTTTGTTGCTTTCAGCTTCTTGCTTCTGTGGCTTCCTCTCTCTCTGTATATTTACTTATTACATATTATATATATATATTCATTGTGTGTATAAAGGACTCCAAGGAGAAGACGAAGGAGTGGGTCACACCTTCACTGAAGGAGCCTCATCAAAAGCTCCTACTTACAAAGGATCCTCACCCACAGGAATGGGTGAAATTTAAGAACATGCCTTTCTGGGGTCCTTCGCTTCAAACCACCACACTCCCCTGGTTAGAAAAATGATCCTAGCAGCAGAATCCTTTTATTCCCAGAAGCAAAGCTGTATGTACCCTGCCCCCCGCCACCTGTCAACTGTACATATCAGAGCAGAGCTCTGGTGGCGGGGAGTGGGGGGGGCAGGACCGAGCCCCTCTCAGCCCAGCCTGGGGCATCTCTGCAGGGCTCTAGGGCACAGAACAGCCTGCTGTTTCCTCCAGCAGCCCTGAGGCTCTCAGCTCCATCTCCCTTCTCTGCTGCTCCCTCTACCCAAAATGACCGTCTCCCCTCATCTTCCCCCCAGAAAGTCAAGCACTGCCTTCCAGATGCAGCTCAAGGGTCACACTGGTGACTCTTGGTAGAGATGAGTGCTCTTTTTCTCTCCAGAGGTACCTTGTTCGGTCTCTACAACTGTAAGTAGTACAATGTGTTTACTGGCATTTCTGCTCCTCTATTAGACTTCAAAAGGCAGACAAGATGGTGTGTGTGTGTGTGTGTGCGTGTGTGTGTGTGAGAGAGAGAGAGAGGGACGGGGGGAGCAGTGGGGGTGTGGGACAGATCCCAGCGAACCCTGAATGAAGCCCCACATGCGTGGGTGTGGGCTGGTGCCTTGCCCTGCATGAAGCACTGGGCAGGGCAGTGCTTGGAGAAAGGGGGAGGAAGGCGGCCGCTCCAGCCAGCCGAGCCCTGGCTCTAAGCCCCACAGAGACAGAGGACCAAGCAAAAGCCAGGGACTTTCTCCATGAGAGACTTTATTCAACACGAGTTAAGGCAGAATACTGAAGGCCTTTAAATTCTCTTTTCTGAGGCAACATTTTCTATATTCTTTTCAGTAAGACTTAAATTTCTAAGGGCCTGTATTTTCTATTCCATTCTGACAAATAAAATCCTGCCTAAAATCAGAGCCAAGAAGCTTCCCAACTAGGTGCTGGCACAGGTCCAAGATGGGAACTAAGTTCTGAGCAGTAAAACCAATCCAAAAAGCCTGTTAGATAAAGCTGGAGGCTGACAAGATCCACGAGAAAATGGGGTACTGGTAAGCGCTGTGTTCAGAACTTACCCCTACTTTCTAAGAAGAGGGTCCTCGCAAAGCTGTCAGACAGCCCCTTAGAGACTCCCGGCCTTCCGAGGGTTAATGAGGAAAGACCGCTCAGGGCGAGCGTCACCGGCTCTGGCAGTGCCGGCAGCCTCCAGACTCCTCAGGCTGGACAAATGCCTGGGGTCTCTTTGTTCTACAGAAAAGCCTCAACACCCCGAATCGGGAGGCCCCGGGTTCGCTTCCCGGGGCCTCCTTGTGAGGGCAGGCCGGCCCGCGCGGCGCGGTGGGCTGATGCAGCAGGACCTCACAGCAAGGGGAAGATAAGCAGACACGGAAGAAACACACAGCAAATGGACACAGCAAACACGAGCAGCAAGGGGGGCATAAATAAATAAATAAATAAATCTTTAAAAAAAGAAAAGAAAAAAGAAAACTAATGAGGGTGATCACTGGCCGATTTCTTTACGCTCGTTACAGAGGACGCAAGGACAGGCGTCTCTGCCACAGCAGGCGCTGGCCCATCCGGGGGGAGGCGGCTTGCTCACCTGCACCTGCGAGAACCTTCCATGGCCTGCCTCCATCTTCCTTTCTTCTTCTTTTCAAATGAACACTATTTTGGTCAACAATATTCACACACTGGGGCGAAGGCACTGGGCTACACACTGAGCTTGCGAAGTGAGCAGCAGTAGCGTGGTGCGTACTTCCTCACGGCGAAAGAAAGGCCCCTGAACTAACAGTGTGGTCTAAACTCAAACAACAGCAGGTCCAGCATTTGCAGAGCCAGGGCCACCAGGACGGCCAGCCGCCAGGCCGTAGCTCCGTGTGGACGCGGGAGCAGGCGGGTCTGCGGCGTGAGTACAGGCCTCTGCTCCTGCTTAAAAGACTGCGACGCCTCCCTTGACTGTGAGCTCACAATCCGTAAGTTTAGCTAACCCTTCTTGAACTAACTTACAATTAGGGAAAACTTTACGACCACTCTGCAAGTCAGGTTTCAGCTTCATTTGCTATTATTAAAAAAAAAAAAAAAAACACTACAATACACTAAACTAAAATCCTCTACCCTGTAAAGGTATTTTAAAAAAAACATTTTGTATATAAAAATAAGAAATCATTAGAAAATAGGTACTGGATCTTTTAATATTACAATTTTTAGATAAGTTAACATTCTTCTTATCTGCTTTTTTGGGGGGGGCCTCCAAGGATTTTTTTACCTCATACTCATTAATAAAAATTTTTGAATTGGAATTATAAACACTGATAACTTTTTATTGAGAAATATTTAAGGATTTTATCTATTTCTCTCTCCCCCCCTCATTGTTTGTGCTCACTTTCTGCTCATCTCCTTTTTAGAAGGCACCAGAAACCGAACCCAGGACCTCCCATGTGGGAAGGAGGCACCTAATCACATAAGCCACCTTCGCTCCCCGTTTGTCTTATCTCTCGTTGTGTTTTCTCATTGTGTCAGCCCGTCGCGTCAGCTTCTGTCTTGCTCGTCTTCTCTAGGAGGCACCAGGAACCGAACCTGGGGCCTCCCATGTGGTAGGCAGGCACCCAACTGCTTGAGCCACATCCTCTTCCCTTGAGAAATATTTTAATTTCATGAATCCACAGTTTAATTACTTGCTCAATTTTCTTTTAAGTATACTGAAGTACTTCTAATTTCTTTCCTTCTTCAACTCAACTTTTACTGAAATTATCTTCACTGAGATCAATTCTTTTCTATGTAAATTTGAAAATAGCCAGTTTTTTTTTTTTAATCCACATCAAATTTTTACCAACTAGAGTTTCAGTTGTGCATTTTCCCTTCTGGCTACTAATTTTTTTAACTGATTCTGATTTTCCTGGATCAAAATCTACAAAGTTAAAATCTGTAATGAAAAGTTTATTCTTTTGTCACACCAAATTCAAAATCAGATTTTACTAGGTTTTTCAACAGCAACAATGTTACCACGTGCTATCTAAGCTGCTGGCCAGGTGCCCCCTCCCACACTCGGGCCTGCTTCCCCGTTAAGGAGCCCACCTCTGGTGTCCCAGGCACACGACGGAGGGCTACAGGGCGAGGCCTAGGTGCCCCAAAAGGCCCGGGTGCACACGCTGGAGCCATGTCCTTGCACAGCCGGACAATGTGTGTAACACACATATGTGTGTAAGGAGGAACGGTGTGACCCACGAGTTTAGAAAAGGAAAGAGCCTCCACGTATTTCCTCAGAATCATCAGCTGATGTTCTTTTGACAGCGAAATTTCAACATGGACTTTGCTAGAAGACAAACCTGCTCTACACATTTCATCACTTTAAACCATTCTATCAGAAAGGCATGCGCCTCCTCGACTTCCTTCTCTCTACATGATGACTTCACTTGTCAAGCACTTTCCTACGCCACAAGGAGGCAGGCTTGCCTACGCCACAAGGATGCCGGGCACTGCCGGGCAGCATGCAAATGGGGCGGGCAGAGGATCAGCGTGGCAGGGAGTCTGGCTGTGCTGAGCAGACCAGCGAGCCGGAACACAGGGTGGTGCTAGACAGGTCCTCACCGTGGGAACACAGACAGGCAGAAGCCGGCAGGAGCCCCGAGAGCTGAACATGGAGCGCCAGTGGGAACTCCACACGGACACAGAAGCAGTTGTGGACGATTGTGTCCACATTTGCTGAGTTCTCTGTGCCGAGAAGGCCTTGGGGCAATGGTACCCCAAAGCAACGAGCAGAACAAGCATCTAGAGCTTATTTCCAAGTACCATCTCCCACTAAAAGAAACCAGGGCACCTTGAAGAAGTGCTTCTCCCAGGACTGCAAACAAAAGTACAAAGTGAGCCGGGAACATCTCGAGCCAGGTACAAGGGAGTGCTGGACAACCGACAGGCATGTCAGAAGGCAGGGGCAGCCTGACAGGCGCTCCCTCAGCGCATGCTGGGAAACTGAACACAGAGAACAATGATAGTTCACGGTTTGTAATTCGTTTAATAACATAGGAGTCCACGAGCCCACACTGATATAAGTGAATGAATGAAAATATAAGCGGAGGAGAGAGAGCTTTTCTTTACAGGAGAATGCAAACTAGTAAGGTGTTAGGAATGATAAGAGCAGAAAATCACCATTTGGCAAACGTGGCAGAGGGGCTGGCAGGCAGAAGGCATCCATGAGGTGGGTGCAGGTCACGAGAAAGGGCACAGGCATGAGGCCACCAGGAGGAAGAGTGCTGGACGGACTGTGAAGGACCTGGACAGCGCCCACAGCCGGGCTCTCAAGGCTGCCAGCAGACCCTGACATGATCCCGCGAGGGAACACGGCCTCCTCTGTGGCGTTCCTGCCAAGAACGCAGGGCCTGAATCTGGCTGCAGGAAATGCTGACCAGGCCCAGGGTGAGATCCTTTAAAGCCGCCCAGGCCACGAAAGCCAGGAAAAGACTGAGGACTGGTGCCCACTAGGGGAGACTTGGCAGAGACAGGACACCCGAAAGCAGAACGTGTTCCTGGGCGGGATCCTGCCCCAAGAAGGAAAGAGCCACTGTCAGGTCGGCAGGTGACCCCTCGAGGGGACTGAGGGCTGGACCGTGTTACCACGCCAGTACTGACGGCCTGGCGTGGTGGACAGCGCGTGGTCTGGTGGAGCCTGCCCACTTCTGGGGCACGAGACCCTGGAATGCTTAGGGCTGCCAGGACACCATGTCTGAAGCCTGCTCTCAAGTGCTTCATCGAAGACTGATGACAATAGGTGTGTGGTCTGAAGCTGTGTGGACCCCAGAAAACCACGTTCTTAACTTACTCCATCCCTGTGGGTGGGGACCCCATTAAGTAGGGCCTTCTGAGGAGGCCCTTCAGTTAGGGTGTGGCCCAGCTGCAACAGGATGGGTCTTAGTCCTACTGCAGGAGTCCTCTGTAAAAGAATGAAATTCAGGCAGAGAAAGCCACAGAAGCAAGAAGCCGAAAACAACAAAACTTGCAAGGGAAGAAGAGACCAGCCGGTGCTGCCGCATGCCTTGCCCTGTGGCAGAGCAGCCCAGGATCGCCAGCAGCGGGTCTGTGGGAAGAGCATGGCTTGACGGTGCCCTGACACTGCACAGCCTCAAACTGTGAGCTAATAAATGCCGACTGCATTGCTTTAAGCAGCCCAGGAAGCCAAAACAAGGGGCTACACACGCACAGGGGGCAGCAGAGCGAATGCAGTGAGATATTAGCAGCCTGGGGTCTGGGAGAGGGGATTACGAGAGTTCTTTGTACTCTTCTTCCAACTTTTCTTTAAGGTTGAAAAATTTTTTTAAATTTTTAATTCTTCCTATTGTTCATTCTGCTATTCTTTTTCACTCTCTCCTTTCCTCCCATCTGACAAAGCCTGCCAGCCAAAGACCTTGAGGAACACGCCTGTAGTCCAACAAAGTCAGGCCTTCGCAGCAAAACAGAGGCTTTCCAAGGGGAACCAGGCAGCACCTCAAGGCGGCAGGGACAGAGGAGGGCACCTGGGGGAAGCGGGCACTCGGAGGGTCTTGGGCCAAGAGGCACAGGCAATCCTGCCAAGGAGGGGCCAGAACCTGTAAGCCAGGGAGTTGCTTGACCAGGCACCTGGTCTTCTCTGGAGACGTGCTTGAAGGGTTACTGTGAATCCACCTTGTCTGCGGCCTCACCTGAGCACGTGGGTCTGAGGGAACAGGTGTTCAAAGAGCCTGGGCACGGTCTTGCACAGAAATCATGGTTTGGTATGGCACAGTTTACCTGTTTTGCAAGTCAGGGTACATTCTGCAAGTTGTGGTTTCAATTTTCAGTTTTCACCTCAAAGCCTAGCTGTAAGCAAGGCCATTTTTTCACTTAATCGCATCTCTTCATTCATTCAATAAATATTTATACCAAGCTCTACTAAGCCCATAACATTATACTAGGTATTATGAAGCTATCTAGTTTTATGACACATAATCTGACTTTGAAATTGGGGAGGCAATAAATAGATATAAATTATAACAAAAGAGATGTTGTAATGCAGTATGGTAAAACAAAGACTTTCTGGAATGGGGAAAACTTGGGCAAAAATTTGTTTTAGACAGACAAGTTTTCATACACTTAACTGAAAATATCACTTTAGGCACTAAAATGTTTTCCATTTTAACCATCTGGTTACATTTTTTCCCCAAAAATATAGTGTATACTTTCCTGCATTCATAAAACTGAACACAATTTGGTCATAGTTTATGCAAATTTTAGTCATGCAAATTTAAATAATGCAATATAAATATTAATAAAGTCTCATTTTGTGCACTAAAGTGAAATTATACTAAAGTCCCAAATTAAGAACTGAATAATTTCAAACTAGCAGGCTGAGTGAACTAAGAACTGTGTATGTTCTATCGACCCACATTAACTAGAAACAGAAATAAGCCTCCACACTTTCTGAGTCTTATGGAAAAATTAATCTATTTTATGAATTCTGAATTATACAAATGCCTCAGAAATATGTCTCTTCCATGAAACGCCCTGATATAAATTATAATTTACCCTTTGTATGATTTGGCGTTTATTACAGCATTAATTCTGCCACATACAGCGGTGAGTTCAAACCTACTGGGATATGTAGATGAAGCAGACCCTGCTAGCTACCTACAAACTATCCATTTCCTTTTTCTTCCTTACCAGCAGAATCCCATTTTTATCCCTAGTAGCCTTATGCTACCAAAGGTCCCAATTTTCACCAGATGGCAAGGTGACATCGTTCTTGGCAAAGAGAGGTAGGAAGGTGTCCTGGGGAAGACATCCCTCATGAACTAAAGGACTTCTTCCCAGCTGCCCTCTACCCTGGCCCCTTCTTCTCGCCTGGAATACAGGAAGAGAGGCCAGAGACACAGCAGCCACCTCGGGGCCGAGGCGTGAGTCTGCCAAGAGGAGGGAGGGCAGCCTGGACAGGTGGGGGGAGCCTGGGTCTCCACGACACTCAGCTGCTGGGCCAGCCCTGGTCTGCCCACCTCCAGCTGCCTTGCTATGCCATCAGCTTACCTGAAATGACGGTAACTCAGTCAAAGGCATTCCAAACAGTGGCATATGCCCGTGACTTTCACATTATTCTGTCTGTTAGTTATGGACTTTCGATTTTTTCTTCCTGGTCAAAGAAACTAGCTAAGCAGACTTGTGCGTGGCATTCACCTGTCAGAGGCTGGGCCAGGAACAAGCCCATGAGACACAAATGGGAGGGACTTTGAGGGCTTCGGGAAAAGACATGTCTCTCCTCCTTGACTTGTCCACGTGACCACGAGGTCCCGACACTACTGCGCTGTGCTACAAGCCCACAGATGAAGCCTTTGCATAACGGAGAGAGGATCCGCAGATGCACAGGAAAAACGGAACTGGACCTGAACCTCACCCTGCCTCAGGGCTTCAGGGGAGCTAAAAACTCTCCTTACCAGTCAGGACAATTAGAGACAGTGTTCTCTCACTTGCAATCAGGAACATTCCAACTGCTGCAAAATGTAAAAGACCTGGCTCACCTCAAGAACAGAAGCTTCTGCCATCACCACCACTGCTACCACCGTCTTCACCCCCACCACCATTTCTACTCCCCCACTGTCTCTACCATCACCTCTACCTCCACGACCACCTCCACCTCCACCACCACTCTACCTCTAACACTTCCAGCTCCACCACCTCCACCTGCACTGCCTCCACTATCATCCCCACCTCCTTTATCACCTACAACATTACCACCACCCCCACCTGACGGCTCCACTTCCACCACTTCCTCCACCTCCACTACCACTGCCACCACCGCCACCTCGACCACCTCCACCATCATCACATCCACCTCCTCTCCCATCTTCACCACTACCTCCACCACCACTGCCTCCATAGCCTCTTCCTCACTACCTCCTTCTCCTCCTCCACCACCACCACCATGTCCACTACCTCCACCACCACGGTCCTCGACTACTTCTACCACCACTGCCACTTTCACCACCATCTCCAACACCACCATCACCACTTCTACCTCCTCCAGTACCACGATCACTACCACCACCTCCACCTCCTCCATCACCTCCATCCCCTCTATCATCTCCACCACCGCCACCACCACCACATCTATTTCAGTTAGTCAAAACATATTCCCCTTACTTCTTGGTGCTCAGGTGTGTTCTCCATAAGAAAAGTCAATAGAGAAAGTCTGTTACTGCACCCAATTATATGACAGAGGAGTTACATTCTTTTACATGTCTTTTGCTTCCTAATCACCACTATTTTAACATTTAATAGTCTCTAAACCTTTCTCCACTCAAATGCCACAGTCAATTAAGGAACCAGTCAAGTAACAATCAACCAACAATCATTTATTGAGCATAAAATTTGTCATGCTTAGTAGTGGGGGGAATACAATTGTGCTACACGGCACAATCAGGGAGCGGGACACGCACTCAGGGCTGAGGGCGTAGTAGGGATGTCTGCAGAGGCCTTGGGGCTGGCACTACACTGACACAGAAGGCTGTAGACATGAACGGGAAGAGGGCTCTGTGATGAGCTCAGAGTAAGAGAAGCAACTGTGCGTGCAGAGCAGGAAGCTACTAGATGTAGGCACTTCTTGCCGCCTCCCCTGCTGCTAGTGGGTGGTGGTGGTCACAGCAGGAGCAAGGCCGAGCTGGCTCCCCTTCCACAGGCTGGGAAGAGAGCAAGGCGGCGTTCAGCACCCCTTTGCACATGGTGCCTCTGCCGTGTTCTCTTTCAATGCCCAAATCCCTGTTCACCAGCCAGGCACCCAAGTCAGAGCAAAGAGAAAGCAAACTCCTGTGTGTTCAAAGTCAAAGGGAAATTTAGTTTTAAAACAGGCCTATTCTACCAATCTCATAATAGGAGGTGTCCTGAGGATTAGAGGGAGAAAGAGAAATTTTTCATAATTAATATCTATGAGCCTGCATTGCAAGTCCTCTTAGAAGAAGCATCTTTTCAAATGTGAAAAATTGCTGATCATAAAAAAAAAACATAGAACTATTGCTATTCAGTCAGCAGTGAAATGTGACTTATTGGCCCAAAAACGTACTTAAAATATAACACTCCAGATAATCTCATTATCAAATATTTTCCCTCTCATAACAGACACGCTTCTAAAATTCTGGAAACATGTATCATTTTTGCCTAATGGGTCTCAGTGTTGATTAAATCCTTTTTTCACCCAAGACTAAGGGAACATCATCACAAACTGTTAGTTGGATCATTGTTTCTCTTTATTGGATATAAAACGTTTTATAGTATTTTTCTGTTGGCAGAAAAAGATAGCTAACAACCTAGGTTTATACCCACAAAGCAGGAAATAAATTTCTTAAGTTTATCTTCTAGAATAGTTTCCCCCCCAAACTAAATGAAGCTAACCCAACTGGCTCCATTCTTCTATTTTAGGGAGGAAGTCTAACCAAAAGAAGCTGTAAATTTTCAAACAAGCTGCTGAATTTCTTAATTATCACTTGAAATTCTTTGACTACACATTTAGAATCTGAGAGGGAGGAAGGGGCAGAAGTGAAAAATGCAACTTGATAGCTCTAAAGAAACAATGATACCAAGTGAAACGGAATAGCTAAGAAATTAAACATCACAAATTTGATCTAAAGACAAAATGTTGCTTTTCTCCTTCACATTATATCATCACTTCATCACCCCAAGGGAAAAAAGATCCTTTCACAAGGATTATGTAGCATGTTACTCACTAAAGAGCTGAAAAAAGGCTCAGGTTTTCCAGGGAAAACACATATTCAGAACAGATTTGTCCAGTCCAGCCTTTGCCTGAGAAAACTTTACCAAGTATCTCTGGGACACTGTCTTAAGGAACTAGGGAGACAGGGTGGACTCCAGGCCCCTCAGGAAACCAGAATGCCAACCAATTATGCTGCAAGGTTCCAGCGAGAACTAGAATGCCAACCAATTATGCTGCAAGGTTTCCAGCGAGAACTAGAATAATAACCAATTATGCTGCAGGGTCTCCAGCAAGAACTAGAGTAACAACCAATTATGCTGCAGGGTTTCCAATGAGAACTGGAATGCCAACCAATTATGCTGCAGGGTTTCCAATGAGAACTAGAATGCCAACCAATTATGCTGCAGGGTTTCCAGCGAGAACTAGAATAATAACCAATTATGCTGCAGGGTTCCAGCGAGAACTAAAATAATAACCAATTATGCTGCAGGGTCTCCAGCAAGAACTAGAGCAACAACCAATTATGCTGCAAGGTTTCCAATGAGAACTAGAATGTCAACCAATTATGCTGCAGGGTTTCCAATGAGAACTGGAATGCGAACCAATTATACTGCAGAGTTTCCAATGAGAACTGGAATGCCAACCAATTATGCTGCAGGGTTTCCAATGAGAACTAGAATGCCAACCAATTATGCTGCAGGGTTTCCAGCAAGAACTAGAATAATAACCAATTATGCTGCAGGGTTTCCAATGAGAACTAGAATGCCAACCAATTATGCTGCAGGGTCTCCAGCAAGAACTAGAGCAACAACCAATTATGCTG
>JAQZBX010035043.1:0-24749 GCA_029593785.1 Cabassous unicinctus
AAGCTCCCCTGTGCTGCATTTCTGTTGGAAAATGGGCGTGAATTGCTGGGCACCTGGTCCTGCAGAGAGACGGTGCCCAGGAGGGTGCCCCACGCCCCATGGCAGCTCATGAGGTTGCACTTGCTCCACCTGCTCAAATCCCCTTGACGCAGACAGCCTTCTTCACGCGGCCATCTCTGGTGGATGTGGAATTACTGTGGCTTTTACTGGCATTTCCTGGAAGACTGTGAGATGGAGCAGCTTTTCATCTATCAGTCATCAGATTATTGTAATTCTGGTTTTCTTTTCTCCTTATGTAAAATTGCTACAATGGCGAACATTTCTCTTCCATTCCCCAACCTTAAGCCAGTTCAAGAAACTTAAAGAACTCAGACCCCATCTCCAGTGTGGTAGGTTGAGTGATGGATCCCAACAAACACGTGTTTTTCATCTTAATCTGTGTTCCTGCATTTAACAGGAACATTTGAAGATTTTTTTGCTTCAAATAGATTAATAAAATTTATTAATATTTAGCAAGTCTGATTAAGCAAAAAGAAATAACATCGTACACCAATATCGGGTGTGAAATAAGGCACATCACTATATATCATCTTTATCCAATAAGAACAACAAATTAGATGAAACGGAAAAATTCCTTTTAAAATGTAAGTTACTGAATTGACTTATTGCAAGAATTGGCTCATGCAGCTGTGGGCATGGGATTGTCCTAATTTCGGGGGGCAGGCAGCAAGCTGGGAACTCCAGTGAATCCTCCAGAAGAAGCTAGCTGGCTGCAGTAGAGACAGGAATTCTTCCTTCTGACTGTTGAAATCATCCCTTTGGGATCTTTAACTAATTGGATGAGGCGTCTCTCATTGTTGAAGGCAATCTCCTTAGTTGATTGTAGATGCAAAAAGCCGTAGATGCAATCAATTTCCTGATAATTTAAATCCATGAAATATCCTCACACTAAGAATCATGCTTGCTTAAGCAAACAACTAGGTACCATATCTTAGCCAATTTGACACATCAACTTAGCCATCATACAACTATACTTAGAACTGTGAATTTAGCAACAGATAGATAAATAGAAGAATGGAGCAGAATAGTGAATCCAGAAATAGATCAACACATATGTAATCAATTGATTTTGGAACAAGGTACCAGGTCAATTCAATAGAGAAAGTCTTTTAGAAATGGTGCTGGAACAACTGGATGTCTCTATGGTAAAAAAAAAAAGATGAGTGAAGATGTTTTTAGTTAAGGTACGGCCAACTGAATGAGGATGGGTCGTATCCAGATTGCTGGGTCTATATAAAGAGGACCCAGAAGGTACAGCCATTGCCGTGACGAAAGGCAGAGATAGAAGCCAAAGAACCTCACGGATCGCCGGCAGCCAGCACGCCAGCACAACAGTCCCCAGGGAGAAAGCAAGTTGTGCTGATTTTGGACTTCTTTTTGCCTCAGAACCTTGAGCCAATAAATTCTTGTTGTTGTTAAGCCAGAACCAGTTTGTGATATTTGTGATAGCAGCTCTGGCAAACAAAGACATCCGGGAGACCTGGCAAAAGGCTCACTGTCCTGGAAAATATCAACAGCTAAGGAGCACCTTACAAGCAGAATTTTAATCCTGGTTGAATTCCGGCTGAGCAGGACCTGGTGTGGCTAGGTCCACCCTTTCCTCCTTGTGAGGGACGCTTGGACGTGGGCATGGAGCTGGAGGAATTCTCAGGCCCTTTCTGTCTGGTTAAGGCTGTGTTAGAAGGAACTAGAAAGATAGCCCAGAAACCCTCTCAGAGAGCAAGTAGACTGCAGCCTCAACTTGATTTCTTTGCTGCTCCAGGAGGCTGGTGCTTTCCTGCTGCTCCCTCTCACCAGGACAGGATGGATCTGAATGTCCCCAGGCTGCCTGCCTCAGGGTGAAAAAGGAATCAACTAATTAACGACTAGTCAATCCGTTTGTTTCTTTCTTTTTTTTTTGCTCACCCAGTAAGTATTACAGAACTTCTGCTATATCCTCAGAATTGGAGATTAAACACAAAACAAACAAAGCCCTGCCTTTATGAAGACTGAAGTAAATAAATAAGCAGCAAAAATCCAGTGCTATGTAAGAAGAAGGCAGGCTGAGGGGCAGAGAGCGATGGCAGCCGGGTGCGTGCTCGGGTGGGCTGGGAAGGCATCTGTGAGAACTGGACATTCGAGCAAGCAGAGCTGTTTATGGGAGGGGGTGTCTGTGAGGGCTCCGTGTGGAAGAGGACTGCACTCAAGGAACGGTCCTGCAGGGCAGGGGGAGCAGACCCCCAGGGCAGGGGGAGCGGCCAACCCAGGGTGGGAGGTGCTGTGCCCAGGAAGGCTGCTGAGCCCTGGGAGTGAGGCAGGGGAGCCAGGCCAGAGGCTGGTCAGTGGTGTGTGGTACTGACGGTCCTTGGTGAGGAATTTGGAACATACCCTGACTGGGGTTTTCTACAGCACAACCCACCTACTCCAGGCCGATCCCACAGACCACCTCCCTGTGGTCACCAGGGTCACCCTGACAGCTTCACCTCCGCGCCGCCTGCCTCCGTCACCTCACCGCCCCATTTCCAGGTCCTGTTTGTGTCCACATCCCCCTCGCAGCCCTCGTGCAAAGCCGGGACTGGGCTGTCCAGAAAGGACTGGGGTACGATTTTCACTGAGGAAGGAGACCTGGCTCCTTCTCGCATCTGACCTTGAAGAGGGCACACGTAGTGCCATCTGCCCTTCCGTGCCTTGCTGTCTTGGGAGGATGCAGAGCAAGACTGAAACAGGCTTACGGGGCTTAAAAGTTCATTTCGGCCTTCTCCCTGGGACCCTTCCACGTCCATTTCTGAGACACACAGCCTACATGAAAACTGCACTGACTTAGCTGAACTCCCAATTCATTCTAGTTGACCAAAGGCATTCACTCATGGAGCCCAAGGAAAGCATGGAGACCCCCTCTTTCATCCGTTAGCTGATAGGTTCTTGGTCCTACACCCTTTGTCTCCCCTACTCTACAAACACACACACTCACAACCAAACACTTACATACAGGCGCTTTATTACATCAACAGCAGATACACAGATTGGAAATGTTTGTCATAACTCCCAAGTCCAAGTGCTTCAGCTCCCCGAACAGCAGATCCTGGGCAGAGGCTTCCTTTCCGTGTTCCTAACACCACCAGGTGCGTGGCAGGGTCACAGCAGCAGGTACATGCCGGGCAGTTGGCGTCACTCTCTATTGAAGATCTTTGCTGCATTAAAAATGTCGCCATGGCCTGCTGCTTTTAAAAAGGTGACTTATAGGATGAATGCAGGGGATTTTGTGCCAGGGATGAAGGAAAATGGCTAAAAGATGAATAAAACTTATGTCCCTTTTCCTTCTGTAAATAACTCAAGATAACAGTGAATAGTGTCCACATATCTCCGCTCAGAAGAGACATGGCCAAAAGTAGTAGAGGCTGATCCTAAACCTCTACTGACATGTCTTAAAACTGGATGAGTTTGCTCCAGACTGGGAGACCTCTGTCTTGGACACTGGGTGTGGTCAGGGATAGAAAACTAAAGGGCAGAAATGATTTGCTGTGACCTAAGATGATCTAGTTATTATGTTGCCTTACCTTACCCTTCATTTATAATTTTAACATCTATTATGAAATGATACCAATCGAAATACACTGAAATTCATTTTTCAATTTATTTATCCTTTTTGTGAGGTTTTTATTTCCCAATATTACAGTCCAAGTTGAAAACTTTACATAGGGATGCTCAGTTTGTGAAAACCGTAAGTTATGCTATGTGTATTTTTCTCTCTATATATATATTATGCCTTAATAAAAATTTTTGAAAATTTACCCCCAAACCCTCTTAAGCCTTACCTCATCTTATGGTTTATAGAAATTTCCAGGGGAAGTTTTTTATAATGTTTTCCATAAAGGAAAAGAAGGGATATTAAGAGCAAAAACTGTACTGTCAAATATTTCTCTATGAAGGGAAGCCCTCTCTAGCATGCATGTCTGGCCATCTAGGCTGGTCAGAAAGAACCTACAGAACATTGTGCATGGACAGAAGGGGGTTTGCTCGTGGGTGCCATGGTCCATGCAACACGAAGGGTCACACAGATCGGGGGGCCCAGCCAGGGAGGCAGCACTGTGTGTACTTCTCACAGCTCTTGGTTCTGTAATATCTTCAATGGAAAGTGCTTCCCATTCCCTAGAGCTGAAATAGGCTCGTTTGGACAGTGCTTTGCTCCCCAAAGAATGTCAATCAGTGGGGCTTTGGTCCTTTGCCCACCCAAGGGGTTTACCAGGTGCTGGTTGTGCCGGAGTCCTTGGCTCAGGGCAAGGAGCAGTGAATTAAGTCTCTCGTTCAACCCTTTCCCTTTCAGGTAGTTTGCCTCCTCCCTCCAAAGTGTTTCTATACTGAATCTCTTGGATGTCAAAAGTGGGCAATAGAGTGCATCATTGGGTGGCAGGAGGATTTAGTCAACCATAGTGGGTGGCTGGGGCATCTTGATGCCCCTCCCCATGGTAGAGGGGCTGCTTTTCTGCCATGTAGACCTGGCCCTGTGGAAAAGGCTTCCTCAACCGGCTAGATGTCATGCAGAAGGTCCTTTGCGATTGATGAAGAAGCGTTGAGGTATGCTGCATTATCTGACAGGGTTTTGTAAATAGCTTATTCTAAACTCTACGTATAAGGCAACTGGGATAATGAAAACTTCCCAAGAACTAGCTTTTCTGTCTGTGGCTGATCACCTCTGGACTCAAGTCTGAAGGGCTGCTTCTCCAAGAGCCCATGGTGGTGGCAGGCAGTCAAACCAGTTCTGTCCGGAAGCTTCCAGCACGTTCTCAGTCTACACACTGGCAGCTCTTGTGTGTTTCTAGTTTAAAGACAAAGAGACTATTGGAGATGTACCCAAAGGCAGACACATGTAAAGGTGAATGACAGTAAGTCTGACTTCCTGCTTTTTAAGATGCTTTATGTGTTTGAAATAATTGAGAGCTGGTACCATTGGATCTAATTTGTGTCTGTTTCCTTTAAAGATTGTGTGTTGTGTTGGTAAATATAATTTCATAATCTATAGCAAAGATACTAATGTTTGATTTTGTAGCAGAAGGAGCATCTGTGTGTAGCAAGGATGTTTGTATGTATGCGTAAGTTAATGTCAGCTAGTTGAGAGGTGAATTTTATACCATTTATGGATAAAAGATGGGACCTACCACTGGTGGCCAAGAAGACAAAGATCTCCAGTTTCTCAACCCAGTATGTCTCCCACCTGGAGACGGTGTGTAGGTCCACGTGGGATTACACCTGAGCTTTCTCACATCAGTACTGTTGGGCCGCTGAATTTTCAGAATTCCACAAAGAACTCAGAGAGGCTGGCATGAATCCCTGCGAGGAAGGGCGAGGTGTTTTCATCATCAGATTATGGGTGTTTCCTTGTCGGCAGTTCAGAACATGGTATTTTACAGATATAATTAATACAATATGAATAATGCATGTTGTTTTCATATAGTTTTTGCCCCCTGTGCACTGTTGGACCATGGCAAGCCTCTAGGCAGGAGCAGAAAGTTGCAGCTGCATCTGCCGAGATAGGTCTCATCTCCTTCGTTAATAGTTCTGTGAAATTCAGCACCACCGTTAGGTCAAGTCTAGCTGGGGACGGAAGCCATGTTTGTGTCCCTGGGGTGGTCAGCAAGGACTGGAGACCATAACGTGGCACCACTAGTACTTAGAAATGCAGACAGGGTTTGCCATCCGTGTTCTCGTATTCCCTGTAGACCCAGGGATTCAGGGAGGTGAATCTCGGCATTTTCCCCACCCATGTTGCCAGGCTCTTGACTGAATCGTGCCTTTCTGAGATGCTTTCTCCTAATTCCAAGTTGCCTCTGCCTGAAGTGACATCCTTCCCCCTGGCCCGTTTCTGCCTCACTGTACGAGTAATCCTGTGGAGTGGCTGTTTGATTCAGCAGGAGGAAGGGACTTTACCTCCTCCCCTCCGTGCCGTGATCCCAGCTGGCTCCTTCGGTTTACTCCTCTTATGATCCAGACAGGAAAGGCGGCCCCTTGGCACATGCCTCTCCCTGGCCCCGCAGGACAGTCTGTCTTGCAGAAGAGGATGCAGAGTGTCCCAGGGATATTGTTCTACCTGGCTGGGCAATGGAATCTCCACAGACAGGGCCAGCCCTGGCAGGTGTCCCGGGCGCCTGTGTACAGGAACATCCTGGGTGCCGTGGGCCCATGAGCCATCTCTTCTGGCCATTGGGCTCCAGAGCCTACCTGATGCACACCTGGGCAGGTACATGCAGAGCTCCAAGACAGAAGATGCTCTTAAGGGGTCTCGTTATTCCCCAGGACTGTGAGCTCCTCGGGGCAGGGTCCCGGAGCACTTGGGCCGTCCAGGAGCAGAGGGTGCTGGGGGCTGCCCCCCCATCCCCGTCCTTCCTAGTCACAGAGTCCTGTGCGCCTGCTCCAAGTTTCATTCCTTAAAAAAAAAAAAAAAAAAAGGTATGGGAAACAGAGGATAATCTGAAAACTTAAACCCTTTTCTTCTGAATATCTTTTTTTTAAACTTTAGTTTTAAAGAAGTTTTAGACTACAGAAAAGCAACATCGAAAATATAAGGGATTCCCATGTACCTCACCCCTCCCTCTCCCACACTTTCCCCATTAACAACATCTTTCATCAGTGTGGTTCATTTGTTACAATTGATGAACACATACTGAAGCATTGCTACTAAGCATGGTCTATAGTTTACATTATGGTTTACACTTTCCCCACACAACTTTATAGTATTTGACAAAATATATAATGACCTGATCTGTCATTGCAATGTCATGCAGAACAATTCCAATGGCCCCCAAATGCCCCATGTTACACTTATTCTTCCCTCCCTTCCCCTCAGAACCTCTGGTAACCACTATCTTTATATCAATGTTACAAATTCTTCCATTACTGTAAGAATAATAAGTCTACTTTAGTCCATGGTTGCATTTCCCCCTTATGCTTGTTCATTCCTCAATCTTGAGGATTTTGGGATGGTGATGCCCGCTCTGCTTCCAGTTGAGAGGGGGCTTAGATCTTATGGGGCAGATGGAAGGAACTGTTTTGCTTGCAGTTGTAGATACTCTCTGTTTTTTGGGATGGGTGTTGTCCATCATCATTATTTTGTTAGTTGTCCTGGGTGAGTCTGATGAACTGGAGAGTAGGTATTGCCACTCTGCTGAGATTCAGGGCTCAACCTTCTGAATAGCTTGACATGTTGCCTGTTGACAGTAAGTTTAATTGTTTTAGACCATCTTAAAGCAATTTTATAAAAGGCCGTTGATAATGGGAATATGTTTATACTTTTAATCCAAAGACCTTCCCAAAACACTTGTTTTCCTTTTCAATTATTTGTGTCTTTTGTAGTGTGGTACATTTGTTACAATTGATGAACAAATATTGAAGCATTGCTACTAACCATGGCCTATAGTTTACATTATAGTTTATACTTCGCACTGCACAATTTTATAGGTTTTGACAAAATGTATAATGGCCTGTATCCATCATTGCAATGTCATGCAGGACAATTCCAATGTCCCAAAAATGCCCCATGTTACACCTATTCTTCCCTCTCCCTCCCCTCAGAACCTCTGGTGGCCACTGCCTTTATAGCAATGATACGAGTTCTTCCATTGCTAGGATAATAATAAGTCTACTTTACTACATCGTTGCATTCCTCCCTTATGTTTGTTCATTCCTCAATCTTGAGGATTTGGGGATGGTGATGCCCACTCTGCTTCTGATTGAGAAGGGCTTACATCCCATGGGACAGATGGATGGAATTGTTTTGCTTGCAGTTGTAGATACTCTCTGTTTTTTGGAGATGGGCATTGTCTGTCATCATCCTTTTGTTAGTTGTCCTGAGCGAGTCCAATGAACTGGAGACGAGGTGTTGGCTGCAACTCTTCTGGGATTCAGGGTTCTACTGGTGTATGAACAGACCAAAGATATGAGTTTCTAGGACATATATTTAATGAGTATAGTGCTAATTATTGGTTCAAATAAAAGGGGCAGAAAAGTCATATGTAGGGAAATTATAAATGAGTCTAACTCTGTTACACTGGGGAGCATATATTCCAAAATCAGGCCCACTGACAGGGTGCGGAATTCCTGAGATTGTCTGCCCTGCCTATTATATTATGTCTAGATGTCTCTAGAGCCCTCAGGAGCCCTGCTGTTTGAGGCACTGTTTACTATGGCAGGTGATGAGATCCTGCTGAGACGTGCATGAGTGTAACCTCTGGGTTACAAATGTACCATACACATGTACCATACACATGTAAAATGTTATTAATAGGGGAGAGTGGGAAAGGGGGAGGGGATTGGCTGTAGGTGAATCCCTTATATTTTCTATGTGACTTTTCTGTAACCTAAGGCTTCATTGAAGATAATGCAAAGAAAATAAGACACTGGGGGAACATATGAAAGAAATTGTCACTGTATATAAAAGACAACAGATCTTATGGTGATGAAAGACACAATGAAAAAAATTTATTTTATTTTTGTATTTTTGTGTTTTGTTATTTTTACTATTATTATTCTTTTATTTTATTTTTGTTTATTTTTTTGGCTTTGTTTTTGGGGAGATTTTGGATAAGCCCTCCTTTTGCACTGTATCTGACTTAGGTGTTCCTTAGGCTCTGAGAAGAAAGGGATTTTTAGTTGGGAATTGCTTTAAGTGCCTCAGAAATCTTTTCCATTATTGAATAGAATCCTTTCATTCAAGGGTGACTCTTATTAGAAGAGTTTATTTTATTTTATTTTTTCTTTACAGGGAGATACAGAAAGGCAAAGAATAAATTGCTTTCTGGGTACGTTCCCAGGAAATCCCAGTGTGAGGCTCAGGAGCAGAATGCAGTGGCTTTCCCTTTTCCACCACCAAGCTCTGGCGACTTCAGAGTATTTCTGAGAAAAGACATGTAGATTAGGTAAGGCGAGGCAAGGGTGAAAGGTGAGGTGCTTTTGCTTTAGTGGCCCCTTGCTTCCTCTGAGTGGTGGGGTAGCTGTGTCCCTGACATCCGGGGGCAGGCGGGATGGCCCCACACACCCCAGGACTTTGGGGTAAGTCTCCTCAGGACTGCTCAGGACTGCTCAGGACTGCCTCCGTGCTGTCTGATTCCTCTTAATCCTTTCCGCATTTGCAGACCAGCTTCCTGCAAACATTACCTAGCAACAAAAATAGCTAGAACCAGTCAGGGGAGAGGAGGCAGCATGGTTGTTATTAGTCATGCTGAGAGGATGCATTGGGGTTTAAGAACGGAAAAGGAAAGGACAGATTAAATATTGACATTTACTGTATTCCAACCATGTTACCTTTTGGCTTGTCTGACACAAAAGCTTATGCTCACTGAAAGGGGCAATAAAATCTTCATCTAACATCTAACTTCTGCTGCAAGGGGCTTCCAGAAAGAAAGTAAAAAGCTGAATAGGATATATTTTCTGCCTGGCCTCAGTTGAAGAGTTTAGGGACTGAAGTCTGTAAAAGCTTTTTCCTAAGATTTTACCACGTGATGTGCACACTGAAGCAGATTCTATCTTAAGACTTTCTCTCAAGTCTGTCTCTGAGTTTCACAAAACTGGTAAAATGTATCTTCTCTTGCAGTACATATACAAATGCATATAGAAAATATGCATGAAATAAATGACATTTGAAATGGGAACTTGAATAAATGTAACCATCTAAGATGGGTCTCCCCCCATTGCCTCATATAGATGTAGGCTTTATCAACAAATGATGAAACAAGCCTTTAAAACAGGCCATTTGCAATTTGGGCGTCCTCTCTGTGCATGTAATCCTTAACAGCCACTTTCCCCTGTTATTACAATCAGAAAATGTGTACAGGTCTTGATGGGCTGATATTCAGTGGAAGGCACAACTCGATCTGCTAAATTTGACCTTAGTGAGTCCTGCTTCTCGGCTTGGCAGCGTCAGTGCTTCTTGAGGTCTTATTTGGCATGGAGGAGAGATTTCCAGTTCACCAAGTTTTCACAGTGAGTAAATCATTGTCTAAGAAAACGACCTCTGAAGGTAAATGTATGGGGCTATTCAGAAGGGCTCTCACAGAGGAATTCTGAGGAAAGGCTATTAAAATTCCCATCTGCGTCCCTAAATGTAGAATTTAATCCTAGAGGTAAATCAGCAATCATTTAGTCTAACGGCCACATTTTGTAAATGGGGAAACAATTTCAATTCCAGTGTCAAAGAGGTGAATTTCAAGGGGGAGGGGAGGGATAAGGAACTGAAAAAGGAATTGAACAAAAATTTCTTTTGTTCTTTTTGTCAGCAAATCTCAGAGCTTAAAATTCTATTGACAAATGAAATTTTAAATGTAGCTCATCTGTTTCTCTAAGCTTGCCTGCAGTCAATAAATGTTTTCTATTCATGAGCCTATGAACCAACTTTGGTGCTGTCACCTGCATTGAGTTCACTTATTTATCTTTTAGAGGAAATACAGGGCTATAGTTTTTCTCCTTTCTTGAAGCATGAGACTGTTTTTGAAAGGGGATGTTACTAATAATGTGGCTTAGCAAAAATGGGAAGAAATATATCAAGGAGTCTGTCTTCTCCTAGCTGCTTCTCAGAATTGGGTCAATAACCATTAGAGTAGCTAAGATGGGTCGGGAATGGGTTAACAAAATCACACAGATTCTAGAACAAGAAAGGACCTCAAAGGTCATTGGATCCAGCCCCCTGTCTTTAGGCAATCAAGTTATTAATTCTTTCCTGGGATGGTAACTGATACTTAGCAGGATTATTCGCCCTCCCCTGGGATCATATAGAATAACAATAAGCCCAACTCTCACAAAATTGAGCAAGTTTGAAGATCTCTTGTGCCCCCCCCCCCAATCTTTTATAAAGTCCCTAGTCCCTATTTTAATTCTATAGCAGACACCATGCTCCCTTGGCTTTCTTTCCACCCCCTGACCTCCCCTTCTTTGTCTGGAGAAGAGCTGCCTGTATCTAGAGGAAGAGGAAGACTTATCAAGCAGAGGACAGGACCAGCTGTTTTCCATCTGTCCTGTTGAGAGCACAGGCGGAAATGAGCGCAAGTGGCAGTTTTGAAGAGTTAGGTTACGCATAAGGCAATGAATCCTGAAGGTTGTCAGAAACTAGAGTAGATTGTCAGGGACGATTGTGGAACCCATTCCTCTGGAAAACAACCACCAAAACAAAACATACCTTCAAACAGAGACCACCTCTGTGCCCAGGAGGCTTTTAGTGGCATCCTGCTTGAAGTCCAGGGGCAAACTCAGTGGCCTTCCATTTGCCTCTTGATTCTATGCCAAGATTTCCAGGGGAAGGGGTTTGCACAGTCAGTAGCACAGACTACTAGTTAACACATCTTTTGTTGATGATATGAGCTCCATCATTCCATCTGACCTATATCTTTCTTGTGGAAGGTGAGCCCTGGCTCAGTGGAGACAAAAAACAGTGGAGATCAAAATTTACCCTTTCAAGTATCCAGCTAAATTCAGAATGTTTGGAAGTTAGGGAGACTCAGGAATCCTCACTGAACTTGGTTGAGTCTTCAGTGGTTTGAGAGAGCAGCACATCACAGAAATCTGACTCTTGGTTTTGCCATTGGAAAATCCCCCATAGTTGAGGTTAATAAAGGGACTGGGAAGGGAAGTGGATGTGGCTAAAGTAATTGGGCTCCCGTCTACCACATGGGAGTTCCCGGGTTTGTTTCCCGGGCCTCCTGGTGAAGGCGAGCTGGCCCGTACGGAGAGCTGGCACAACAAAAAGAGACAATGAGAGATGCAACAAAGCAGGGAGCTGAGGTGGCTCAAGCGATTGAGTGCCTCTCTCCCACATCGGAGGTCCCAGGATCGGTTCCCAGTGCCTCCTGTAGAGAAGATGAGCAGACACAGAGAGCAGACAACGAGTGCAAACAACAAGGGGCAGGGGAAGAAATAAATAAAATAAATCTTAATAAATAAATAAAGGAACTGGGAGCTGGGAGGGAAAGCGTGTGATTTCAAGGCTTGTGGCAATTACTGCCAAACCACTGCATTAATTTAAACCAAAGTTAAAACCACAGAGTCTAAAGTGTTATCTCATATTTTCATTTGCTCCAGCAGATCTGAAGTAGGCAGGCCTGAGATTGGCAAGATACCTCTGGTGACTTGGAAACGATCAAGCTGTACAAGGAATATAACCACCCCATTAATAATCTTTAAAAACTTTGTTTTTATTAGTTTAACAGAACATTAAAAATGTGCATGTATTCAGGAAATGCAATAAGTAAGATGAATTAATGAGTTTTAAAGCTATAATGTTCAATTAATTAGTAATTTCCATTCAGCCTGTTGCCTGACTCATAGTGAGCATTCTCTGTCTAAATAAAGTTTAGACTGCTTTGCTATTGGGAATCCTATTTAGTTTCTTTTTATTGCAGCTTAAAAGGGGTTCTTGTAATGTTTTAAAAAGCATGAGTACTGTAGATTTTCAGCACTTCTTAAGTATCAAGATTTTTCAAAAACAGTTCACTACACGCTCTAAAAATACAGAAGGGACTTTGTGTTATAATACCAGGTCAAAATGCATGTTAGGAAGCCTTAAGTTTTTTGTATGTGACAAAACCCCTTTAGAGAAGAAAGAAAGATGATTTCTGAAAACCAAAGCTACAATGAGAAGAAATATTTTGTCAACTTGGAGGCAGGAAAAGTCCTTTCAACTGTAACAATGGGAGGAAGCCTGGGTGGGCATGGCATTGGGAAATCCTTCAGACCCACACACCTTCCCTGCTGTGGGAAACCTCCACACTCCCTTTTCCTTTTTCACTCTCAAATCTCCATCCAGTATTATTCTTGGGACCAGGAGCTAGGTCTCCATTCCCATAACAACAAAAGATACCACCATGGTCTCATTTCCTTTCCTCTGCCATTTCCAATTCCCCTCTAAAGTATTGTCTTCCTTCTTCTCAGAGACTTTGGGTTCCTATTTAGAAGTGTACATCTGGTATACCTCTGTTATCTAAGACTGAAATTTGGAGATGCTGGGAATAACTTGAAACTTTGCTTATAGAGGTTTTTTGATATTTTTTGAAGTCATTTAACTCACCTCATAGAGTCCATATATGTGCCATCTTAGCAGCTAGCTAGGTTGGACTGTCCTATCAAGGCACAAGAGGACCATCTATCAGGTTATTTTTCCACAGTGGGCACATTTGAGGAGTTGTCTCCTGAATTCTATTCTCTAGAGTTCTTCTTCTCCCTGTCGGATAATACAGGATGACTGTCAGAGGAAAGAGACAGAGTTCTCTCTCCTTGTTACAAGATGATATTGGGTTTCAGGTGTCTTTTCCATGTTGTTCACACATTATCCTGCTTTCACAATGCCTTTTTTCTAAGACTTTGCCTTAGCTTCATGCTTTCCTGCATCTTCCTGGAACCTGTGGGAGGGATCATTTTGCTGGACTCATGACTAAGAGGAGACAGGGTTGGTGAAAGTTTGACTGTCCCTTGTGGGCAGCCCTCCAGTGAAATTGGGTGAAGTTTAACATTCAATTCCTGAGTCCCAGAAAAAAATGTCCTGTCTTTTTAACCAGCTAGAAGCTGATGTCACAGACCTCTCCAGTAGAGACAGAGGACATCTAAATTAAAAGGAAAGGAGCCTGGCACATTTCTGTAAATGCTCTGTAAGATAATCTGCTGCAAAATGAATGTGTGTTGTTAACAGTAACCACAGAGACCGGGTCACCACAGGAGCAGCCACGAGGCCTGGGGCGAGGCGGGGATCAGCACTTCCGTGCCAGTGACTTGCAAGCATGTAAAACGGGCCATCAAAAATAGATGGCCCAGCAAATTTAGAATTTCTTTTTTAGCAGGGAGAAGAAACTCTTGGCAACCAGACTGGTAAATTCTACTCCATTTCCAAATGACAACTGTTAAGGTAGTTTGAAGTAGACTTCAGGCCCGTCCTGCCGCCCCCCCCCCCCCAACCATCCTCACCGAAATGATGAAATGAGGAAAACTCGAGCTGAGCCACTTTCTGGATTCCCAGCCACAGGGAGGTGGGGTGTCAGAGGGCTCTGAGCTGCCCAGGGTGTGTGAAAAGAGCTGCAGGAACTCAGCCCTGCTGCGGCCACTGTGTTAGGGAGAGGGCTGGGGGTACAGAGGGGAAGCTACCCTTTCCCCTCCTACCTGCCGTTATGATCTCAGCCAAACCCTGCCTTTCGCATCCTCCATCTCAAGCAGGTATGATGGCCAGGATTAATATTAATGAGTGTACTAACAGTACTAAAACTGGCAGCGGCACCAAATGAATGGTCTCCTGCAGTAGAAATATTTACCCGGTGTGTCCTGCCAGTTCGAGAGGTTTTGGCATTAAACCTAGACATTACCTCATCTTCCTGGGCAGACAGCCGATTTCTATGCTGAGCCAAGAACTGAATACCTGCCTGATTACTGGGCGGCCGGGAGCACTTTCCTTGAGCGTGGTCTGTCTGTCTGGGTCTCGCCCTTCCTTCCTTTCTTTCTCGCTCAACCCCTCTGTAGGGTTTGTGTCATTGTCTGTTTTCAAGCTGTGCTGCCTCTTTTTTTTTTTTTTTTAATCTTCAAGGGCACGTTGTGAAACGGTCTGCCAACCAGGTGGGTGGTGGTAACACTCAGAAATCTAGAAGGTCAGAGAGAAGAGGGGAAAGCGAGTGCTTGCGTTTGTGTGCACAAATGTCCCAGGCTCGCAGGCTCACACACACGCACACGCGCGCGCACACACACACACACACACCCCTCCCTCTGCGTAAGAATCGGGATAGGTGAGGGGACGTGTTTTGTTTTGTTCTGATTTTACTTGATTCGTGATAAATACAAGAGGGTGTTCTGCCAGGAAAGAGGTTTTGTTTCAAAATGTCACCAAATGTTTTCTTTCTGAGGACTTTATTAGCAATGAAAACCCTATTTTGCAGCATTTGAAACCGGTCTCAAATTGTGGTTCTTGCCACGTCTAACCTGGGGACACTTTGTAACACTTAAAACCCCTTTCTTCCACTTGTGTCAAAACTTGTTGAAATTAGTAATATACACCGTGTTGAAGTTCTGGTTTACTCCTATTATTCAGACGAATCTGCTTCAGAATCATTACAACATGGCAGGCACCCATGGATAAGCAGCACAGACAAATCTAGGTTAGAAAGTGAAATCCTTCAGTAGTATTGCAAATATTCTAAGGCTTTGAATTATCACCAAGGTACTAATTATTCATTCTGTTAAGTTTTCCAAATAGGGTATGGAAAGCCATTCCAGCCTCTCTAAGGGCCAGCTTGCCTGATGTTTTCTTAGCTCTTGACTCAAGGTTTCCTATCACAGGTTTTGGTGCTATTTCTTAGTTTTATCATTTGGTGTCACATCTTTTAAAATTTTATACCAGAGTTGAACAGCCCTGTGAGTTGGCCCCGATTTATTAACCAGCTCTTATGACTATATCCAAATGCACTTTGTGATGATTCTTTTCTAAATCCTTCTTATCTGTATTTAGGTTGTACTCGTTCCTTTACATACCTGCAATTGAGTACTAATTACTGGGGTGTGTATTAGCAAACTTTTTGCATATGAAGTTTGCACTGGCCACCCAGTTGTTTAAAATCATCTTAAAACAATTTTAATAAGTGTTGAAAGGTAGACTGGATGGCAGTCCAATTAATGCTCACTGATTTGTTGACTCCTGACAGGAAAAAAAAAAAAAAAAATCAAGGGGAAAGCTCAAATATGCTTCCTTCTGGTGGCAGAATGAGTACAGCTCTGTAGTTCTGCTCCTGAATGAACAGGCCAGCAGGACCATGACTTCCCAGAATCAATGGTTTTGACACCAAGCAGGCAGGACCACTGGGAGGACCGTTTTGGCCAAGCCTATGAAGGTGAGCCTGCAAAACAGATCTTCTCAGCAGTCTGGGGTTGATTTTCAACTTTCCCCAGCATCCTCGGTGAACTCAGCCAGTTGGGAATTCTCAAGGGACTGTAGGCTCACCCCCAGAGCAACCCTGGGTCCGAGGGCTGTGATCCACTCTCCCTATGAACCTTTGAAAACAGACAGCTCACCACTGGCTGTTCGGGTTCATTTCTAGCTTGTCAGGAACTCTGTATCCTGACGGTTGTTGTAGGTCAGTGGGAGAGGAAGTGCTCAGGAATGAAGAGTGAGAGATAGCAGAGTTTGTTTTACAATTCAGGATTATTTGCCTGGGTTGACAGGAACATGAGGTGCCAGTGGTATCATGTTAAATTATAAGTTTGGATTGTGCGTGGATTCTGTCCCTTGTGGTTTAGCTATGGCCACTATCAACTGATGATATATGATAAGATGTCTAAAATGTATATACCAGAAAGTGGAGATGGATACAAAGGATATTTAACTTTTTTTTCCTTTTCCTTATTTTACTCCATGTTTTTTTTTTTCCTGCATTTACATGAAAGACGATCCTAAGGACTGTTATAAATGGTATCATTGAGAAATGCAACTCTTTGTACTCCAGCAATATTTCTATTCTGTGCAGCCTTTGGAAATCATTTTATACAGATAGTTGGCAATCTGCCACTGTCTCCAACAGGCAAAATGTTTCCCCACCACCAGATAACAGAACAAATGTGATATGTATTATGTTTCCTTCTCCAAAGTAAAAATAAAGACTCTAAATGAGAATTGAGACTTTGTAAAAATCTTCTTCATTTTTCAACTTAAATATTAGATAAGGGAAATAGATATGAAAAGGAGAGAGAAAAAAGGTTCAGAAGGGGGCTTCCTTGGATGAAAGAGACCTATAAATTCAGTTCAAAGCAGCTCAACATTAAATAAAGGAATGGCAGCTATGGGGATCTGAGTGGAGGAGTGCTAAGGAGGATTCACCATCAGAGGGTATGTGCCATTTGAATGAGGCCCTTTCCAAGGTGAGTTTTGTTTTCTGAGTGGCATCCTAGGCTATACATCAGGCAGATGATGAGAAAGGAAAGATCATGGCTATTAACGAGGAATAGTCATTGGCTTTAGATGAGTGATTGGATACTCACACACAGCTCAGTAAGACAGAAAATTGCGTTCTGTATCTCTGGAAGACACCCGCGTGTTAGTTACAATTGGCCTGGCCAGTGGTTAATAGCCCTATGCCAACATTTCTGCAAAGATGCCGCCGTCACTTGACATGTAGCCTGAATGATGGCCTTTGGTGATGGAATCTGGCTTGGGAAATTCTCAGGAAGAGGCAACAGACCTCTCCAACAGAGGGCTTGGATGGGCCATGGCGCAGTGGAAAGAGAGTGTGATTTGGATTCAGAAGAACTGGCTTTGGGTTCCAGCTTTGCCACGTGGCTTGGACAAGCCATATAACCTTTTTCTCACAGGGTTGTCATGGCAGCCTGTAGCATAATCCTTGGCACACGATGGGTGCGCCAAGAGATGCCGAGTGTGTCAGAATAAAGAAAAATAATTACGTCAAATAATTTCCCTCGGCAGTATGAGCTGGTCACCTGTCGGCGAAGCCTCAGTTAGCGTCTACCAACAGTAAAAGGAAGATTTTTAGGCTAGCCCCAAGGGATAGAGGACTAAGCAAAATAAATACTTTGAAGCTGCAGATTATAATATGTATCTAGTACTGTCTGTTCTTGCCTCGCATGTAATGTTGGACCATAGAAAATGACAGTGTAAATTGAAACCATGCAAAGCAATCTTAATAATCGATGGGGAAATTGCGGTTGTTCCATGACCTTTAAAAATCTTTTGTCAAAACAAAAACTCTCTTACTATTGATAATATAAGGAAATGAAAAAATGTTGAACCACGTTGTCCAGGGGCTGTTTTTATTTGACTAAACAATGGTAAGTGAAAATTTTTTTCACTTAGGAGCTGTGTAAGGTGAGGACTGCCTTCCACGGTGATGTCCTGACCAGAACAGGTAACGTGTTTCCATGGAGATCAGCAGAAACTCCTGTGATCAGCTGGGAGATGTTCTGCATGCCACTCAACCTCTTTGGGCCTCAGTTTCCTTTTCTGTAAGAGGCCAGACGGCCTTTAAAAAGTCTTTTAGCTCTAAGATTATTTGATTCTATGATCTGGGAACACTTTAGAGCAAGTTCCAAAGAAGGACATAAATAAGATTAAAGGATTGAGAAAGAAGACATCCGAGGAAAGATTAAGAAAACTGTCGTGATGGATAGAGTTGATGGTAACGCATTATAGTGAGTAAAACTAACACTGCTGACTAACTTACAAATGCAATTGTGGCTGAAAGGGACAGTCTAGGGACGTAAATGTCAATCGAAAGGAAGCTAGAGGATAATCTAGGGACTGTGTAATAGTGATTTCGGTGGTAGACGAAGATTGTAGTTACTAGTATAAATATAAGAATGTTCTATTACAAAATGTTACAAATATGGTAATACATGAGAAAATTACAAATTGATGTAACTTATGGGCAATAATTAACAGTAATATTGTAATATTTTTGCAGCAGTGACAAAGAAGATACTATATCAATGCTAAAGGTCAACAATAGGGGGGTATAAGGGGGGATGGGATTTTTCCTTTTGGAGTAATGAAGATATTCTAAAATTGACTGAGGTGATGACAGCACACCTCTGTGATGAAAATGAGAGCCATTGTGTGTATACTTTGGATTATTTTTACAGGGCAGGGTACTGTATAACACAGTGAACCCAATGGTAGAAGATGGACTGTGGTTAACAGAACAAATACAAGAGCGTTCTCTCATGAACTATAACAAATGTACCGTACTAACCCAGGGTGTTAATAATCGGGTGGGTTGGGGGAAAATATACCAAATGTAAGCTATGGACTAGAGTTAGTAGTAATATTTTGACTTGACGAAGCTCTTTCATAGTTTGTAACAAATGTTTCACAACAATGCAAGGTGTTGGTGGTGGGGTGATGTATGGGAGTCCAGTATGATGATTCGCATGTTTGTTTTTGTAAGTTCACAATGTTTACTATATATTGTTTATGTATGTTCATATATGAATGATGTACTTCAATAAAATGTTTCAAAATAATAATAAAAAAAAAAACCTGGACTAGCTTTCCTAAGAGCTGAGGGCTGAAAGGATGTTTAATTACTGGCTTCAGCAACTTGCACCGTTTCTACTAGCAGCTAACAAGCAGCTCTCCATCTCCCCTACTGTGGAGGAGAAAATATAGGCCGAGCTGAAAAGTGGAGGGAAATCAAGTTTGAAGAAACTATAAGAGTAATTATAGCTTGTATGAGGAGTAGAAGGAAGCCTTAAATAAGGAAGAGACAGGGAAGTGGCATTGGAGTGAAGTTTTCATCTGCTTAGAGAAAAATGAATTAAATCCAGGTCTTCCAAAGAAAAGCTAACACACCACAGTTAGGGATATGGAAATAATTTCTGGCAACAGGATCTTTTGAAGCTGGATCTGGTTACCCATGGGAATTGTAGGATTTGTATCTCTTGCTGTCTTTAAAAACAAGATCTGCAAGGAATGGTTTGACCATAGCCTGCCAGAAAGAAGAGGAATAAAAGCAAAGAGCTCTGAAGTTCTCTTCTCCAGTTGCTGTAGCAGAACTAGATCTAAAAAGGGAAAGCAAAGTATCCTCGCCATGATCACACAGATAGCAGTTCATTAAAAAATGAGGATGTTCTTTGAAAACCATGGATAAAGAAAATACACATCGTAAATTCCGTGATCTTTTTCTGATAGGGAAAACTTTCCCCTAGAGAACTGATTTGGGAGTTTGGAGACGAGAAAGATACTGACTGGTTTTTGACCCCCTCATGTGAAAGGTGGCTACATCCACTATTATCTCTCGCATGTTCGTCTTTGGCACATCCAGTATATCTCCAACATGTTCCTCTTTGGCACATGCTGGGAAATTTGAGCTCTGCAAAGTAAAAATCCCCAAACCTAAAACAAACAGATGAACTTAGCCTCCCCTTTGTTTGCTCTACTTTAACCCCCTAAGAATCAGACTGTATCAGGAGGCGCCTCAAAAAATCCATTTTGAGTGGTGTTGGCAGTGGGGAAAGATGCTTCCAGGACTGGGAAGATGTAAAACATCTGGGACAGTCATATTGTGACTGCTTCTGTGCTTAGTTGAAGACAGTTGGTGGGAAGAGAAATTGTTTTTAACAAGGAATGCCTGCCAGCTTATCACTACAAGTTCTTTGGATTCTCTTTTTAACAGTCAGTGAGTTTATCTAAGATGGGTTGAAAGGCAAACAGTGTTTTGCTTTTTAATATTAATTTCCTCCCTGTTTCTTTTGATGATTTTCTCTTGCACCTGGACCTCTAGAATGGCTATAGGCTTACTAAGGAAATGTGGCCATATTTTAGGCCATTTTGTTCACCCTTCAGCTGTACGTCATTTGGGGTACCCAACTAAAATAAGAAGTCTCCACCCAGGTCATGATATATGAATGATCTTTTTTAGATTCCTATATAGTTAATAACCATTTAATCATCTATGACTTTGTTTTCAATGGGCAACTTTGTAAGGAAATATTCTGAAACAGGAATACCCCACGTGGGTTTTGTCAGGTGCTTGCCACTTGAGTTCCTGGAGTGGAAAAAGTTGGATACTCACAATCTGGTTGATAGGTTCCTTTCAAATCTCGATGCTTTTGAATGTATATTAGGTTCCTGGTAATCCTGCTGCTTTTGTCATTCACATGCTAGAGTTTGTACCTTAAATTCATTGATTGACTTTATGTAGTTCATAAATCTCATGTTGAATCGACTTGTTCATTTCTTCCTTGGATAGCCTTAGAAAACTAATGACCACTAGATTTAATCTGAGAAGACTGAAGATCGACTTTTCCCAGTATTCGGCCTCCCCTACTTCTGGTTAACTATAACTGCTTTCATGTTTAATTTTTAATTTTCCATCTTTTTTTTTTTTTTCTTTTTTCTTTTGGTAATTAGGTTCAAAATTCTGTCCTGGGGATTATTAGTCAACTACCCATTCCCTGTAGGCTCAAATTCTGTCCTGGGGATTATTAGTCAACTACTCATTCCCTGTAATATTTTGAGGTGTTAAATTTTGCTTGAAAATAAATTTGCAGTATAGATTACTTGCCACAAACACTGAAAAGTAAACTTCTTTTGGCTTATTTTTATACATTACCCTGGGGGAAGTATTCCATCTTCTCTCACTGCCTTCTGGACTTCTGAGGCTGTGCTTATCCAGTGATTATCCAATGATAATCCAACTATCCAATGATTAACCAGTGTTAATTCAACTATCCAATGGTAATCCAACTAACCAATGGCTATCCAATGGTGACCAGACACCCGTTGTCCAGCAGCAATTCCTTAAGTCTAATAAAGGACTGAGCTTCCCAGAGGTGCCTCCTCGGCGTCTAGAACAAGGTTTTGTCCATCGCATAAGTTCAATGAATGCTTATGGCCTGACAACCAAGTTGTCCCAGTCTGCCCTCAAAGATAACTGGTCTTTTGTTCTGGACAGCAGTTTCCCTGTGATCCCAGGAAGCGGTCCTGAAGGGCAGCTGTGACTGGGCGGCTCTCACTGAATTTTTGGACATTGCCGAGAACCAGTTTCTGGAATCTGACTTGTCTAATGCTTCAGGAAGCAAAAACTTTGTTCTTTTGTCCAAACTGCAAAAGCTACAGCCCTTGGGGGGCTAGAAGGACAGGTCTACGTCATCTGGTCAGCAGCCAATGGGTAACCAGAGACTCTACCCCCGTACTTTGCTGCTCACGTTCATGGCCGCTTGGGCTCCTGTGAGTTTTTAGAGCCTTTGTTGAGTTTTCTTGCCACATGGGACACACTCGGGCCCCGAGCCTTGGAGATGTGTTGGGCTCTGATTTCCCTGGAGCACATGTGAGATCATTTACAGAACCACCTTTCAGATCAAGGTAGAAGGTGGCGCACAGGAGGAGCCGCCCATTGAAGTTTGAAACATAAAGTAGAGCTAAGAAATTCGGTTGATGAAGACGCTGATTTAAAGTCTGCATTTAGAGAAATTGCAGACAGGCAGATTGAGAATTCTAGGCAGAAAGTAATAAATGCTTTATCAGACATGAGGCTCAGGATAGATCACAGATAAACACAGGGTCCTGGGCAGCTGGAAAGAACAGCCCTCAAACCAGGCCGGGACCAAGCTTATTTCTATGACCTGCACTCTGCTTAACGTTTCTCCAGTTTCTAAATGGGAAGGTGAAGAGATTGGAAATTACTATTGTTGTATGTTACTTGTAGTTTTGTATATACTATTAATTCTTACACTAAAGTCTAGTAAACTGTATAGTTCTCATTCTATAAAATGAGTCCACCCATTTTCAAAGAATCTGTAAGACTTTTGGAATGCTGAGTTGAACCCCTGCCATGAACTAGGTATGCGACCTTGGAAGACCTTATTTAGTTTCTCTTAACCTCAATTTCCTCGTCTGTACAACAAGATAATAAAACCAATTCCATGGAATTGATGTGAGAATTAAATTAATGCCAACAAACCCTGAGCTACAGTATCTGGGACTTAAAAGACACTCAACAAATGTCAACTCCACTGATACAGAGTTCAATAACTCATCTTTGTATAATTAAACATTGATATTTAAGTCTGGGACCCAAAAAGAGACTGACCAGGTAAGAAGAGAGCTTTACATAATGTGGTCATAATATCCCTAGCTGGAGGGCTTCTTGTTACATAGTCTTAAGGAATACAATCCAGTGTTTGTGTGCAGGTGGATATTTATTTGAAGACGCTTCAGAGTCCACTGGCTACTCTGAATTCTACCTTGAGCAGTTGTATTTCTGAGCTCATTACGGAATCACAGATTGAACCAATGCAAATGGATGATCTAAGAACATGTATAAGCCCCGAGGGGAAACTGAGGCCCTCATTGCTGCCATAACCTCTTTTTGGTGTCCCAATGAGCAGATGAGAGCTCCAGATTCAACATCTCCACTAAATATCCTCCTCATTATGCCATTTTTAGATGAGCAAGACTTAAAGAATCTTCTAGACAGTGGAATATAATATTGCTCTATGCTTAATTTAAGGATATGTAAGCCAGAAATCCCCACAACTCTTCAGTCTCTTTTCTTTTGCACATTACCATTGTGGGCTAAACATCAAAGATGTTTTTGTGGGTGGGCAACATTTTTCTTTATGGACATTTTTGCTGCATTTAAATAGTTTTCTTAAGAAGTAATTAAATTACATGAATGTTAAAGGGTCAGCTGTTGCTAGAGAAAAAGAATGTAAACAGTGGAACACATACTGTAAATAGTCTTAAATTGTGGAAACATCTCAGAGAACATACCTTCTGTGTGCAGAACACTGGCACGTGCTCTTTCTTCTATTTTAGGAGAGCCTGCCTCTGTAATTACACCTGTTTTAAATAAACCAAAATCCTTGGTGAGCTGCCTTGTGGGCATGAGGGAAGGAAAGATGAGACGTTCTGACTTTGCTTTTTGTAAGGCTTCCAAATACATAGCAAAGGACAGGAGACAAATAAGGTCCCAGTCCTAGAAATGCCTGTTGTGCTTTGTTTGTTTGGGTTGACTCTTCTCTAACCATGAAACTGTTTGTCCTAGAAGGCTGTGGTTATAGGACGGTTACCTTAAAAAGCCCTGAAAGCACAAATAAAACCAAGATAAATAAGTAGATGTTAAATTACCAGGCAAAGCAAGCAGTTAATCCGATGTTGAGGTGATTTTTCTGGAGAGTTGAGAGGCCTGATCTGATAATACCTGATATAGATGGAGTCTCCACTCACACTTTCCCAGACACTTGAAGAAATCTCAGGAGATGTACAAATTCAAATGTTTAATCCCCGTCATTTAAAAATGCTTTTCTCTTTGTTTTACTATTTTTAGGACATTAAAAAAATACAACTTAGTTTTGTAACTAGACATAGGAATTTTATTCCATCATCATAGAATAATACATGGTCTGTAGGACTGAAATATTTCTAAATTTTAGTAGTTCACTGCTGCTTGAGGTATTTATTTTCATTTGATGGGAAATGTTTCTTAACCAAGTTGAAAATGTTTTAATTCCTAAAAGGCTCTGCACATGAGAAAAGAGAGAATCATGGGTCTTTGGACCAATGGCAAGATGTATTTACCTCTTCCCCTTCTTCCCCATCCCCAAAATTGAAGATAGAAAAATTGAGGGTATTGCAAATATATGTTACAGTAACAAAGTTCTAATAGAGCGAATCTTTACAGCAACCCATATGTGGCAGTTTGATATTGTTTATGAATTCCAAAAATAGATATTGGATTATATTTGTAAACTAGTCTGTACCTGGGCGTGATTAAATTATGATTAGGGCTTTGATTGGGCCACGTCAGTAGGACGTTGCCTAACAGATAAAACTACACGGCAGAGCAGAGGAGGGAGTTGGAGGTTTAAAGTTGGGGTTTTGATCCTGAAGCCCAGGAAGTAAACACACAGAGAAGCAGATACGTGAGGAAGGAGAGAAGGCTCCATTAAACACAGGCAGAGGTCTTGGAGAGAGAGGCAGCCATTTGCCTGATAGTCTACAGCTAGCCTTGTGGAGAGAGCCAGCAGCTGAGCCCGGAGAGAAATGGAGCCCCAGGAAGAGAGGAACCCAAGAAGCCTGAACTCTTGGCAGATGTCGGCAGCCATCTTGCCCCAACACGTGGCAACAGACTTTGGTGAGGGAAGTAACTTACACTTTATGGCCTTGTAACTGTAAACTACTACCCCAAATAAATACCCTTTATAAAAGCCAACAGATTTCTGGTATTTTGCATCAGCACCCCTTTAGCTGA